>QRFJ01000554.1:537084-770890 GCA_006176705.1 Cocos nucifera
AGAGAAACTTTGTGGCATGGGCAAGGGGCAGAAGTTCTCAATT
Source organism: Cocos nucifera (assembly GCA_006176705.1). NCBI lineage: Eukaryota > Viridiplantae > Streptophyta > Magnoliopsida > Arecales > Arecaceae > Cocos > Cocos nucifera. The sequence continues at coordinate 537,128 of QRFJ01000554.1, forward strand.
CTAGGCGTAGACAGGGTTTATATAAACCCTGCTGTGCCATGCAGTGCCACATCATCCCGGCCAATCATAGCTCTTTGTGCAATCCGATCTCAATCTGATTGGTGGGATGACATCATCTGATCCAATCAGATTAGAGTCCCTCATAAACCTCCTTAGGTGGCACCAAGATTGGTCAAATAGGACTCCTTGGCGCCACCTAATTTGAAACCATGAAGCAACCTGGGGTTCCATCTATATGGGACTTCAGGCGTGATCCTCATGGGAAGCACGCCCACGCCTCCCTAGGCATGTGCCCCCTACCTTTCTGCTTTTTAGCAGGGGACAAAGCCCCATGTTCTCTCCTATGGGTGCATGACACATGGACAGATATCTAAGTGTCAAAGGTCAACATTTGACCAAAGTCCAAAGACAAGTTTTAGTAGGTGACGAAAAATGGCAGGTGTTATCTCAAATTTATCTCATAAATTAAGACAACCCTTTTCTGACCTGGACAAGCTCCAGTCAGACCAAGTAAAGGTTCTTGAGTGAGCCCAAACACATTTGGCTTAGTGGAGACAAGCTTTAATGATTGTTGAAGGAGAACATTAGGCTCAATCGTGTGCTAGCACGATTTTGTTGAACCTAATTGAATCTTATTCAAATCAATTGAACTGGGTTAGTCCAATTGATGATATTCAGATTCAAACCCTTGTTTGTGTAATCCAGTTAGGTTCAGTTCCATATGGTAATGGGATACGTCGCGATCTCTATCATCGACATCATCGAAACACCTTCCGATGGATCAGAACTTTTCTGATTCAGACAACTAGCATGATCGATCATCCAAATCATTCTAATTGCTCCTAAAATCCACCAGTGACACCTAGCAGGTGACAATCCATCAGAACTGAAAATGAACCTCTCGGTGCAGTTACTTGTGTGATTAAGTTTTTTTTTATCTTGAGCCCCGATCGGATTAGGGTTAAGGTGATCTCGTCAAACCCTATTTCTGTCATATGAATTAATCATTCGATTCAAGTTCGATGTGAAAATCCTAATAGAAATTCTTTCTATTATTTCACTCTGCCATGGCCATGGGCTTATGGACTTGATTCTCATGATCATCATAGGGCTGCTTCTCATCTACTGAGGTAGATAGATTCCCTATCGGTGCAATCCAATTCCTACAATGAACATGCTATAGCCAACGTACACCTCAGGATTCCGAATGGCTAGGAGATCGAGTTATGGTGTAGTCAAACTATAACACCCTCAAGGTGAACCGCCAATGCACCTCAGGTCAAAGAATCAGACACCACTGCAGCTTCGAGCCAGTCATTAATGAGAAGGTAGACTTTCTCATGACTGCTCGAGATGGTCACGCTCAGTGCCCTTGTTCTCTAATGGGTACCTATACTCTCATTTCGGTGTCTCTACACCGTAGACTCAAGACTCATCTACCTTAAAGAAGCGATCGTACACCAACCTTCTGGATCAATCACCATCCTCATGATGACGGTCGGGAGCATTTTATGAGTCAATAATGAAAATTCATGTCTTAAATTTTCAACTTTTGAAAATATGAACCATCATCACCATTAACTCAAAGGATGTATCACATACACTTTTAAATACACACTGCGATAGAAAATAACCCATTTTATTATTTATAGTCAAAATTATAATTTTATCTTTAGATGTGTATTACAAGTGTCAACCAATTTTGGCTTCTAGGGCACACATATTTAACAAACTTCCACTTAACCTAAAACCAATTGGCTATAAATCTAAGTTCCATCTTCTCAAGGTGGGTTTCGATCTTCTGCTGGCCCAACGACTTTGTGAGTGGGTCTGTCGCATTGTTTGCGGAGTCGATTTTTTTGACCTCGATATAACCTTGCTGAAGCATAAGGGATCTTACTCATGCGTTCAATCTCCTCTGGTGTGTTGGGACATTTTTTTGGAGAGATGAATGCCATATTTGAAGGATACCAATCCTCTCTTGGAGTTTTCCATGCTAAACCTCTTTAGCACTTCCTCTATGTACATCTTCTATGAAAGATCTAGCATCCTATTCGGTCTATCTTATGTACATCTTCTATGAAAGATCTAGCATCCTATTCGGTCTATCTCTATAGACCTTAATTCCTAGAATGAAGGATGCTTTTCCTAGGTCTTTCATGGAGAATTCATTAGATAACCACATTTTAATTGTGGTCAACATAAAAATATCATTTCCAATAAGGAGGATATCATCCATGTACAGTACGAGGAAGACAATAGCGCTTCCACTGACCTTTTTGAAAACACATGGTTTCTCCTCATTTTTGATGAAACCAAATAATTTGATCACATCATTAAAATGAGTATTCCAGCTCCGAGATGCTTGCTTAAGTCCATATATGAACCTTTGCAGCTTGTATACTTTATGATCAGCATCACTGGATGTGAAATCGAGTGGTTGTTTCATATAGATATCTTCCTCAAGGTATCCATTTAAGAATGCTATTTTCACGTCCATTTGCCATATTTCATAATCGAAATAAGCTGCAACAGCAAGCAATGTGCGGATGGATTTTAGCATAGCTACTGGCGAAAAGGTATCCTGATAGTCAATGCCTTCGCATTGATTATAACCTTTTGCCACTAATCTAGCTTTGAATGTCTCCACATTTCCATCTGCACCAATCTTTCTCTTGTAGATCCATTTACACCCAATAGGTACTATACCTTCTGGTGGATCTACCAAGGTCCAGACTTGATTTGAGTGCATCGAGTCAATTTCTGACTTCATTGCCTCTAACCATTTCTCGAAGTCGATATCTGATATCGCTTCGTCATAGGTTTTGGGATCATCACCATGAACCCCATTACCTACGAGGAATATTTCCTCTACTCCTCTGAAATAGTACCTAAGTACCTCTTAGGAGGGACGAAAAATCCTTTTCGATCTATGAGGTGGAGGAGGTAGTGTATGGATTGGCTCAACCTGATTTGGTTCCATTTGGTCCTTAGCTCGTTGCTCTTGTGAGACTTTCTCTTCGAGCTTGATTCTGCTTTCCAATGCCACTATCTTGAATAAACTATTTTTCAAGAAAGAATGGCATGTCGACTCACAATCACATTGTGGTCTTCTGAAATGTAGAAATAATATCCTAATGATTCTTTAGGATATCCTATAAATCGAGCTCTAAAGGACCTAAAGTCTAACTTGTCCGCTTGTTGTCTTTTGACATGAGCCCAGGACAACCCCAAATTCTGAGATGACTCAGACTTGGTTTCTTACCATGCCATATCTTTATACGGTGTGGTAGGAACGGTTTTAGAGGGAAATCCTATTCAGTAAGTATATATTGCAGTTAACAGAACAGTATGTCCCCAAAGAAAATCAGCGAAGGTCTGTGAAGCTCATCATGGATCGGACCATATCTAATAGGGTCTGATTCCTCCATTCTGAAATCCCATTGAGTTGAGGTGTTCCAGGTGGAGTCCATTGAGAGACTATGCCATTTTTCTTGAGATAGTCCAGGAATTCTTCGACTAAGGTATTCACCTCCTCGATCTGATCGAAGAACCTTAATGGGTTTTTCCAGTTTGCTTTTCTACTTCATGTCTGAATTCTTTGAACTTTTCAAAAGTTTCAGACTTATGTCTCATAAGATACACATACCCATACCTAGATAAATCATCGATAAAGATTATGAAGTAGACAAAGTTGCCTCTAGCCGGCACATCAAATGGGCCGCACACATCAGTATGTACTAGGGCAAGTAAGATCCGTGGCCCTTTTCCCATGTCCTACTAAAAGGAAGCTTAGTTATTTTGCCATGAAGACATGATTCACAAATTGGATATGACTCGGAAGTCAACGGAACTCAATAGTTCCGATTTTCTCTCAATTTGTTAACCCTTATCTTTCTGCTATATGATCTAGTCTTAGGTGCCATAGATATCCTATCGTTTGGACTATCCCTGGGTCATTTTGATTTATTTGGCATTCACATTTTGCTCGAAAATTAAAGATAGATACATCAATATGTAACTGGTAGAGACCGTTAATGAGGAAACCACTTGCAATTTTATTTCTTTCATAAAGAATATTACAATGGTCCTTAAGAAAACTAATTACATAGTCTTCTTATGCTAAATATGAAACAGAAATCAAATTTCTGTTTGCGGCAGGCACATAATAACAATCCCTAAGTACTAAATCTAAGCTAGACGGTAGTCGAAGAGGGTAGGTTCCCACGGCCACAACAGCAACTCTTGCTCCATTTTTGATGCGTAGGATCATCTCACCATCCCTCAGCCTCCTGCTATCCTCAAAATCCTACATAGAAGTGCACAAATGAGCACTAGAATCAGAGTCAAGCACTCAACTAGATGTAGAAGAAACCATAAGGTTAGATTCAATAACGAGCATACCTCCAGAAGGACCTATCTTCCTCTTATTCTTAAGGTGGCCAGGTATGTAGGGCAGTTCCGCTTCCAGTGGTCGTCAGTATTACAATGGAAACACTTTTCTTTGTCAGCGACCTTCTTCTTCAGCTCTGCCTTCTTTTTCTTTCCACCTTCCATCTTCTGCCTTTTCACAGACTTCTTCTTTCTAAAAGACTTTCTTTTGGAAGAAGTCCATTCTATAGCAAGTACTGAGCCTTTAGAACCTTTCATAGAAAGCTCAGCAGTAACCAGTATATTCATAAGCTCGGCCAGAGTATTATGAAGTTTATGCATATGGTAGTTCATGATGAATTGCCTATATGCATCAGTCAAGGATTGCAGAATTATATCATTCTGTAGATCCTGGTTTAACTTCACTCCGAGCTTCTCAAGCTCTTCCAAGTCCTTGATCATCATCAGACAATGATCTTGAACTGACTGCCCATCACGCATTTTAGCCTTAAACAGTCGTTTAGTGACTTGATATTTGGCTGCACGACTCTGTTCACCAAACAACTCTTGCAGGTGAGCCAACATTTGGCAAGCAGTCTTGATATCTTCATATTGGCGCTGAAGCTCATCAGACATCGAGCCTAACATGTAGTATCTGACCTTATTATCTTCATCCGGCCATTTGTCAAAGGACACTCTCTGTTCAGCGGACGGAGGAGCTGGTAAGGTGGAGGGATCCTGGCCCAATATATGAGTCAACTTCTCGAAACCCTAAACGATTTTGAAGTTTCGGAGTCAATCCTTATAATTGGGTCCGGTCAGTCTATGGGTATCCAGGATACGGGCTAGTGGATTGGATGCAGATATTTTCCTTTTTCCTGTAGAGTCAAAGTTTTTAGTTAGATTTTGTAATTAAGACTTTGACCAATTTGTTTAGGGGTTTGATTTTTAAACAAATTAGCTTCCATTATTTTCTTGGATTCCTATACTCCCTCTGTAGAGATGCGAAAATCTCCACGATTAATGATTTCTAGTGGGCGGTGCAGTCCCATCAATTGACTCATCACCTTACCTAACAGTTATTAGTGATGGGTTAGCCAATGGATGAACAACTCTTGTCTAATGATTTTCTAATCATAGTGCACCCAAGCTTGGTCTCTAATTCATGAATCTCACCGTGCCCGGAATATTGATTCACTCCTTAGTTAAGTTAGACCCACCATTTGCACAGATTGGATTCCTAATTGGGTCTCTCAAAGTATCCAAAATATTGAGCTCAATCCATCCTCCAGCCCGTAGCATCCAATGCCTAATAGACATGGTTGCATCTTTTCGGTGCAACCGAACCACTGTGATCAGCCGAGAACAATCAACTTCGGGAAGGGCCCGCATACCTACAATGGTGGAAGACCTGAGACTTAATCTTTTCTTAGGAAGATTTGATTTAGGTCTCTTTAAACTTGACTTGACATAGTCATAACCATTATGACTAACCTAGTGGCATGGGTTAGCTTGGATTATTAGCCATCCTAGATTAGAACTGAGCCGACAAATATGGCTAGGTAAGTGAGATCGGTGGAAGGGATATGCCATTAACTCGATAAGAATGCATTCAAGACGAGTAGCTCCCAATTAAAAATCAGTCGGTTGTATCTGGTAAACTTACCTTAGACACCAAATTGTTGAGCCAGAACCAATTGAGTTAGCCTACAATCCAGACTCTAACCACTAAGCCTAATTAGGTTTTAACTTGATTGATCACTCATATGACTCGACCTTGATCCAGACTTAATCCTATTAGGCTGGTCAATTTAAGCACTTTTGATTCCATCTAACCAACTCTTTATTCGATTTGATCAACCGCTAGACCTAATCGAGCTACCCAAGCCTAAACCCAATTTTATGAATATGTCTTAGATCTGAAAATTCTCAATTTTAGACCTAATATATTTCATAATCTTAATTCTTAATTAAGTTTAGGATTTATAAACAAAACATGTAAATAAAATCATAGGGTTTTAGGATCTAGGGTTTTGCAGAAAATAAGTTTTTGATTTTTGATTAAGGACAAACGCACAACACCCCTATACATCATAAGAACACCTCATCGAATGGGAGGAGAGGGCGTTTAAACCCTACTTTGTTCTTATGACCAGTCGGCCAAGGGGAACGCCTTAATCAGAAACATGATAAATCCACAAAACTAGTTAGATCTACATATATATCACATATATAAAAATTGATCTAACTTAAAGATATGTTTTGCATACATCTCATGTATCATATCATGCATGTTTTCAGATCTAAATTATCTCATAAACATCTGAAAAATAAAATTTAAATTTGATCATATCAAATTAAATTTATTCAAGACAACTTTGTAGAACTATTCTACAACTAGTCTAAACATGCATCTATCATATCTCATATGAACAAAATTAAATAAATTTATTTTCTATTTTCTAGATCTAATTATAACATTTACAATATCATAATACAGTAAATAAATTAGATCTAAAAATTATAATTAATCAAATTAAAATTATGATCATCCTAGACTACATATAAAAATAATTCTATTCCTAGTCTAGTCATGCATCTCATACATCTTAGATCTAGATTATTTAATTTTTTTAATTTCTGATTTCAGATCTAATCACATCTAATGTGACATCTGAAATCATCTAATTATCAGATCAAAAATATATTAAAATCAGATCTAATTAATTATGGAACCTGGCTCTGATACCTGTTGAAGGAAAAAATCTTGTTTTCTAGGTCAGGTTCGTTCAGATCTGATAGGATCAAGAGGGATATTTCAAAAATTTTTTCTCTTAGATGCAAATCAAATCCGAGACTTTTCAGATCTGATCTTATTGATCTGATAAAACAAAATAAAATAAAATAAAATCTAATTTAATTATACCTTTGTTATGGGTAATCCTATTATCTTGTGATGATCCTGATGTTTGCCTAAGGTTCTGGATGTAGCCACGCAAGCGCCTGACCTCTACTGGTATCCACTCGGGCAGGATCTGGAGATTTTCTCCTTCTCAATCCATGCTCCAAAAATCAGATCTGGATATGATCTTGAAGGTCTTCAAAATAGCTTTTGAAGATCAGCCGTTGTCTCTTGCAATAGTGCTGCCTTTTTTCTTTCCTGTCGCCTTTCTCTTGCTTGGATCGCACCAAACTCGAGCTCAAGAACTCTTGGACGTGGATAGGAGAGAGAGGACCCGAAAATGGCGTGGAGAGGGAGGAAGAGAAACTTTGTGGTGTGGGCAAGGGGCAGAAGCTCTCAATTCTAGGTGCAGACAGGGTTTATATAGACCCTGCTGCGCCATGCAGTGCCACATCATCTCGGCTAATCATGGCTCTTTGTGCAATCCAATCTAAATCTGATTGGTGGGATGACATCATCTAATCCAATCAGATTAGTCCCTCATAAACCTCCGTAGGTGGCGCCAAGACTGGTCAAACAGGACTCCTTGGTGCCACCTAATTTGAAACCATGAAGCGACCTGGGGTCTCATCTGTATGGGACTCCAGGTGTGATCCTCATGGGGCGCACGCCTCCCTAGGTGTGCGCCCCCTACCTTTCTGCTTTTTAGCAGGACAGCCCCATGTTCTCTCCTATGGGTGCATGACACATGGGCAGATGTCTAAGTGTCAAAGGTCAACATTTGACCGAAGTCCAAAGATAAGATTTAGTAGGTGATGAAAAATGGTAGGTGGTCTCAAATTTATCTCATAAATTAAGACAACCCTTTTTTGACCTGGACAAGCTCCAATCAGACCAAGTAAAGGTTCCTGAGTGAGTCCAAACATATTTGGCTCAGTCAAGACAAGCTTTAATGATTGTTGAAGGAGAACATTAGGCTCAATCGTGTGTTAGCACGATTCCTTGAACCTAATTGAATCTTATTCAAATCAATTGAACTGGATTAGTCCAATTGATGATATCCAGATCCAAACCCTTGTTTGTATGATCCAGTTAGGTTCAGTTCCGTATGGTAATGGGATACATTGCGATCTCTATCATGGACATCATCGAAACACCTTTCGATGGATCAGAACTTTTCTGATTCAGACAACTAGCATGATCGATCATCCAAATCATTCTAATTGCTCCCAAAATCCATCAGTGATACCTAGCAGCATATGGTGGCAACCCATCAGAACTGAAAATGAACCTCTCGGTGTAGTTACCTGTGTGATTAAGTTCTTCTATCTTGAGCCCCAATCGGATTAGGGTTAAGGTGGTCTCATCAAACCCTAATTTTCGTCATATGAATTAATCATTCGATTCAAGTCCGATGTGAAAATTCTAATAGAAACTCTTTCTATTATTTCACTCTGCCATGGCCATGGGCTTATGGACTTGATTCTCATGATCATTATAGGACTGCTCCTCATCTACCGAGGTAGATAGATCCCCTATCGGTGCAATCCAACTCCTACAATGAACATGCTATAGCCAATATACACCTCAGGGTTTCGAATGGCTAGAAGACCGAGTTATGGTGTAGTCAAACTATAACACCCTCAAGATGAACTGCCGATGCACCTCAGGTCAAAGAACCAGACACACCACTGCAACTTCGAGCCAGTCATTGACGAGAAGGTAGACTTCCTCATGACTGCTCGAGGTGGTCACGCTCAGTGCCCTCGTTCTTTAACGAGTACCTGTACTCTCACTCCGGTGTCTCTACATCGTAGACTCAAGATTCATCTACCTTAAAAAAGCGATCGTACACCAATTTTCTGGATCAATCACCATCCTCATGATGATCCTACGGTCGGAAGTATTTTATGAGTTAATAATGAAAATTCATGTCTTAAATTTTCAACTCTTGAAAATATGAACCATCATCATCATTAACCTAAAGAATGTATCACATACACTTTCAAATACACACTGCGATAGAAAATAACCCATTTTATTATTTATAGTCAAAATTATAATTTTATCCTTAGATGTGTATTACAAGTGTCAGTCAATTCTGACTTTTAGGACACACATATCTAACAACAGGTTGCTATTTATGAAATGAGCTGATCCATTTTTGAAATGAGTCAACCTTTTTAGTGAACAAAAAATAGAGAAAACCTTTCAAAATTTGAAAATTATTTTCGAAATGCCAAATCCTAACCTATCAGCCCAAGACTCAATTAAAAGATTTAGTGTTATTTAGTAGGGTCTAGAATTTTGAATTAAAGATCCTAAGACAAAAGCATAAACTATGGATTAAAGAGTTAGATGAATTAGGTCCATTAATTGGGTTAGACCTAAGGTTAGTTAAAGAATTGACTTAACTAGAGTAATTGATCAAATCTAACCAAGTATTGACTTAGATTAGGTTTAGGGCACTCTAGACTCTACTTCAATAATTGTAGTTGGTCAAGTCCATGCCTTTAACAAGGACCAAAATGGACTTGATTCATGGTTAAGTGATCGAGTCCGAAATTACTAGGTCGATCAGATTGAATCTAATGAATCGGTTGGTGTCTAAGGTAAGTTTGGTAGTCTAGACCAGTGATTTTTAATTAGAAGCTACTCGCACTTATTCGATCTTTGACGAGTTAATATCATATCCCTTCCATTGATCTCACTTACCTGACCGACATGGTTGATTAGGATTTGATTAGATTACTTAGTGATTTGAGCTGACCCATGTCAATTAGGAATTAGTTTTTGACCGATTTTAATTAGTAAGACTGAATTAGGTGCCTATGGACCGAAATTGATCCTAGTCCTCATCTATGATTTGGTGAAGTCAGGAGTAAATTGGTCCGTGTCTTCTCTATCCTTAAGTTACAAGTAACCTAAATCCTCTAAATTATTAGGTCCTTAAAAATGACAAAGTTATGGGGATAACTAAGTCATAGCCTCCTATTAAGGTGAATAGTAATGAGTCCAATTTTCTAGGTGGACATTGGAGGTGTCTTACACCTGGTGTTCATCTGGATGTTGGAATTGCTATCGATCAAATTATTATTAGGTTGCACTCTCAGAACAGCGATTAGGTTGGCCATAGCTTCCTCGGGCTTGGTCATTGTTCATTTGATGCCCCAAACTCAATCATGTTAATGGTTGGACCTAACCAGACCTTTTCAGTGGAGGCCATAGCTTACTGAATTGGATCCTGGGGCAAAACCAAAATACTAGAAGTTGTTTGGAGAAATAATTGGTGGTGAATCTATCCGTAGATGCGCACGGATTGGCCAGAGCTTTCCTCGGGCCCGTTTGTAGTCTATGTGGATCTAGTACCCATTAAGGAGTCAGTGTAATTCCTCGAATTAGAGGTAGAGGCTACCAATTCGTAAAAGTAATGGCAGGACCTTTAGACTAAAGTCCAAGTCTTTAGGGTTAAATAATTCAAGTACTAATATGGTCTTTTGTTTTCCTTTTAGTGAAATAGAATGGCTAGTGTAAGTCTGCTCTATTCACTGTGGGATAGTGACAAGCCTAATGGATCTGATTTCAAGAAGTCTAGTGTTGACCCTAATCAGGCAGACCCGAAGAGGAATTATTCTTTAGACCTGAATAGGCTGAACAGGAGAAATCAGCAAGTAGTTGCTGGTCAAGGCTGTTATATGATAACACCTTGTAATTTCTTTGTTTGTGATACTTCTACTTGGGTATTAGATACCGGAAGTCCAGTTCACATATGCAATTCATTGCATGGACTTTAAATTGGTAGAAAGTTTGAGAACGGTGATAGATTTCTGAATGTTGAGGATGGAAAGAATGTTCTAGTCCTGGTATTGGGAACTCTTGAGCTTATTTTCAAAACAAATAATGTTGTTTTAAGGGACCGTCATTGTTGTCTATTTTTTATGATGAACATTATATCTGTAGGGCTTTTGGCCCAAGATGGTTATTGTTTATCAATAAAGAAAAATTATTATGATATTATTATAAATAATGTTATAATAATGCGAGGACAATTGAAAAATGATATTTATGTTTTATGACAGCCTATTAGTATAATGTACACGTCAAATAAACGTCCGAAACTAGATAATATCAGCGATGTCTATCTTTAGCACTGTTGGCTTGGTCATATAAACAAGAATAGGATAAATATGTTAGTCAAGGAGCATATTCTTGATATCGATGATTATGAATCATTGACTATCTGTAAGTCCTGCCTTCTTGGTAAGATGACCAAATAATCTTTTACTGGAAATGGTGAATGGGCCACTGATATTTTGGATCTAGTGCATACTGATGTATGTGGACTTTGAACACGTGCCAGAGGCGGGTAGTACTACATTACTTTTACTGACGATCTATCTAGGTATGGGTACGTTTATCTTATGAAGAGTAAATTCAATTCGTTTGAAATGTTCAAACGATATCGTAATGAGACAGAAAAACAACTTGGGAAGAGTATTAAAACTCTTCGATCAGACCGAGGAGGTGAATACCTTTCTAATGAGTTTTTGACATATTTAAGAGAATGAGATTCTCTTACAATGGATCCTTCTTAGAACACCACAGCATAATGGTGTGTCTGAGAGGAGAAATCGAATCCTATTAGATATGGTTCGGTCCATGATGGGATTTGCGAGTCTGCCTATTTCTTTCTGAGTTTATGCACTTGAGACTGCTTGTTATGTTATGAACAATGTTTCGAGCAAGTTTGTTGCAAAGACTCCATATGAGATATGGATGGGTGTAGGCCGACACTCTCTCACCTTAGGGTTTGGGGATGTTCAGCTTATATCAAACATTTGCAGGCAGAAAAGCTTGGACCTAGGTTTGATAAATGCTTGTTCATAGGTACCCCAAGAAAACTAGGGGTTATTACTTCTACCTTGCTGAAGAGCAAAAGGTGTTCGTCAGCAATAGGGTAGTCTTTTTGAAAAAGGAGTTTTTTAGGAAAGGAACAGCTGCCTCTAATATTGAACTTAGTAAAGTTCGATAGGTTGAATAACCGACACATTCTAGTGAACCTACGGAACTGGATTTGATAAGATCAAACTTAGAGTCCATTGTAGAGGCACTTTTAAGATGATCTGATAGAGTATCATATCAGCCGGATAGATACTATGATTTTTTGGTTTGGGACGATGATCCTATTGAACTCGATGAGAACGACGAGGATCCAATCATCTATATGGATGCTATGCAGTGATCCGACTTTGATAAGTGGCTAGAAGCCATGAAGTCCGAAATGGAGTCTATGAAAGTCAACAGTGTATGGAAACTAGTTGATCCACCTAAAGGGGTAAAACCCATTGGGTGTAAGTGGATTTTTAAAAGAAAAAGGGGCGCAAACGGGAAGGTGGAGGCCTATAAAGCCCGTCTGGTTGCTAAGGGATATCGTCAACGTTTTGGCATTAGATGAGATATTTTTTCGGTGGCAATGCTTTAGTCCATTCGGATTATGCTTGCGATAGCAGTATGTCTGGACTATGAGATCTAGCAAATGGATGTGAAAATAGCTTTCTTAAATGGAGAGTTGGACGAAGAGGCGTATATGATACAGCCTGAGAAATTCACATCCATAGACGAGTCTAAGGTGTGTAAGCTTCAGAGATCCATTTATGGATTGAAGCAGGCATCGCGAAGTTGGAACATGCATTTTGATAAGGTAATCTGAATGTATGGCTTCATTAAGAACGGAGAGGAACCCTGTATATATAAATGGGCTAATGGTTCTATAGTTATATTTTTTGTATTATATGTGGATGATATTCTTTTAATCAGGATTGACATCCTGCACTATAGAGAATAAAGGTTTGGCTATTGTCACAATTTTTCATGGACTTGGGAGAAGCTTCCTATATCCTAGGTGTTGGGGATGAAATAATCCCTGCTGAAGTCCTTAACTACCAATTCTCGTCTTGAAGGAACTCGTCGATCCCCTGAACAATAAGTCCATGCTGCAGAACTAGTCAAGGGCACAATGAAGCTCGGAGAGACGAGCTTGAATAGTAAGATCGAATTATTATTTAATTAACCTTATTTTTGTCTCCAAATGAGTGACAGGACCAAAGTTCAACCTTCCCGACCTTGGCTGGTAACGGATTTTGGAAATGGTTGGAGTCGAAGGAAAATTTGATTTTCTACCACAGGATTGTGCAGATCGAATCAGATATGGGGCGGATTTTTCTAAAAAAAATTTCCTTCGATCCGATCAAATCTAAGAGTTCTCAGATCCGATCGAGGTGATCTGATATTAAAATAAAAATTAAAACTAAAATATGGAACATCTAATGTACCTGATCGGGTAATTAGATTACCTTGCCGATGATCTAGAAGTTTCCGAGGTTCTGGATCTTAGCCATGCAAGCGCCTGGCCTCTACCGGTATCCACTCGGGCAGGATCTAAAGGTCTTCTCCTCGTGAATCTTTCTTCAAAAGATCAGATCTAAATCTGATTGTAGATCCTTCAAAAGGAATTTGATTGCAGCATGCTCGTCTCACGAACACCGTCGCGTAGAACTTGTATCTTGTGCCAAAACTCCTTGGACCTTCTTCTCTGATTGTGCCTAACCTTTTAGGCGTGTAGAAGAGAGGGAGAGAGAGGATAGAGGAGGCATGGGATATCAGGGACGACAGCCTTTGGGTGTAAAAAAAAATCACGTAAAGAAGCTTTGGTGTGGAGGAATTTATATCATAACTTAACGCCACATAGAGTCCCTTTTGACCAAAATAACTAATTTATTTTTATCGTTGGGACTCTAGCTCTTTTTCCTCATGTAGAGTACAAGATCCCATATGGTATTCATGCCAAAAAGCCATCAAAAAGGGGGCGGCATGAGTAGCTATGGAAGAGTCCATTGCGCTTAAAACTCTTCCCTCAAGAGTTTGATCCAAATCAAACTCTATCATAACTCAGTCTAGGCACCTCCAAAAATTATGAAATTTGGCACACCCAAAGTATGACTCAAGCCCTATTACATATCCAAAAATCAGAGCAAAATGATTTCCAGAGAATTTTATAGAAGCCTCTGATCAGGTGACCCTCAATTCTCTCAATTTGGTCAACTTTTGACCTTAGTCTAATTGCACTAGGAATGGATTTAATTTCTATAATTAATCTGACCTGGACAGGTTCCAATCAAATTAAAATAAACCCATTCAAGATACAGGAATGAGTCAAATTAAATTTGACTCAGTTGCGACGAATCAGAAAGATTACATAAGGAGAAAGTCAGGCTCAATCGTATGCTAGCAGGATTATCTTGAACCTGATTGAATCTAATCCAAATTAATCGAACTGGGTTAGCTCAATTGATGACATCTAGACCCAAACCCTTATTTGTGCGATCCAATTAGGTTCGATTCTACATGATAATGAGACATGTCGCGATCTCCATCATCGACATTATCGAAACACCATTCGATGGACTAGAACTTTTCTGATTCATACAATTAGAATGATTGATCATCAAAATCATTCTAATTGCTTCCAAAATTCATCAGTGACACCTAGTAGTATATGGTGGCAACCCATTAGAATTGAAAATGAACCTCTCGGTGCAGCTACTTGTGTGATTGGATTCTTCTGTCTTGAGCCCCGACAGGATTAGGGTTAAGGTGAACTCGTCAAATCCAATATCCATCGTATGAATTAATCATTTGATTTGAGTTCAATGTAAAATTCTAATAGAAACTCTTTCTATCATCTTCACTCTGCCATGACCTTGGGTTTATGGACTCGATTCTCATGATTATCATAGGGCTACTCCTCATCTATCGAGGTAGATAGATCTCCTATTGGTGCAATCCAATTCCTACAATGAATGTGCTATAGCCAACATATACCTCGGGGTTCCGAATGGCTAGGAGACCGAGTTATGGTGTAGTCAAACTATAATATCCTCAAGGTGAATTGCCTGATGCACCTCAGGTTAAAGAATCAGACACCACTGTAGCATCAAGTCAGTCATCGATGAGTAGGTAGATTTTCTTATGACTACTCGAGGTGGTCACGCTCAGTGCCCTCGTTATCTAATGAGTACTTGTACTCTCGCTTCGATGTCTTCACACCGTAGACTCAAGACTCATCTATCCTAAGAAAGCGATCGTACACCAACCTTCCGGATCGATCATCATTCTTATGATGATCCTACAGTCGGGAGCAGTTTATGAGTTAATTACGAAAATTCATGTCTTAAATTTTCAACTTTTGAAAATATGAATTATCATTACCATTAACTCAAAGGATGTATCACAGACACTTTAAATACACACAGTGATAGAAAATAACCCTTTTATTAATTTATAGTTAAAATTATAAAATTGCCTTTAGAAGTGTATTACAAGTGTTAGCCAATCTGGCTTCTAGGGCACACATCTAACATTGTCCTTCCAGACTCCTTCCGGACTCTTTCAAGCTGGATTCATCCAGTCGTGCTTCTTCCAGATTCCTTCTGGACTCCTTCCGAATGGACTCCTCCAGTCGAACTTTCTTCTAACGAGCTTTCCCCAACCAAACACGGACCTCAACACATCACTGATCCATGATGACTGCTCCACGAAGGATGAAACACAATCTCAATCTAGGGGGGCCCAATCTGCATATGACCCAGGATGCCTCCAAACTCCTTAGAAGTCACCAGACATTGTCCCAGCAGGCCTCGGCCAGTTACAAGCTCATTGCGTGGACTAAAGTCTCCGACTCACGTCCGAACTCTAACAAATTGATCTCAACCGCTTGCGAGTCGCGACAAACGAAAGCTCATTCTTCATAACAAACTCCACGTGGCCCTGAACGGTCCACTACCAGGTAGTTACGGTTGTCACAATTAGTTTGTTACAAGCTTCGCCTATATAAGGGATCCTCCAGATACGTTTTTCTCTAAGCTTAAAACTCTGTAAAAATTTCTTGAATGCTCAATTTCCGTGGATAGAGAACTAACATGACCGTCGGAGGGTCCTACCGGTGCCACCCCACCTCCGGTTCGGACTTGTTTTGCAGGTTTCGGCGACGACCTCATCTCCCTCCACTACAACTAGTTTTGGTGTCTATAGTTTTCTGCACCAACAGAATTGGCGCTAGAGGAAGGAATTTCGGTTGATCCCTTGTTCTTAAAGGAGCACTCGGTGGAATCTCTTCTTGGCTCCAGCCCCTTCTTCTCTGATCATCTCTATAAGATGCCACCCAAAAGGACATTAACGAGAAGATCTGTTGTCTCCGCAGTCGGATCTCATCCAAATCTATCTGCTCTGGCTCCATCTTCGACACCACACCACCAGCGGCAATGGTGGATATGGAGTAGTTCAACAGCAAGTTAAAGGCCTCACGAAGATAGTACAAGCTATGCAACAGCACCCGATATCAATTTAGCCGGAGAGAGCCTTGTCAGCGTATCAGAATCCGACGATCAGGCGGCCCACCTAGGCAAGCCATCTGGTGATCCTTGGAAGGGGGAAGCAGAGGGCGGAGAGCCCCTGTTCTGATCACGACTCTACCCCTGGAGGATCTTTGCTTTCATTTTGCCAGAAGACCCTGGAGATCCGTGATCGAGAGGATCTCCTGGATCAAAAGGTTCAGGAAATGAGCTGGCGAATCGAGGAACTCCGTCATGCTCCCCCTACTTACGACGACGACATTTGCACTGACCCTTCTTTCTCCTAGTGAATCATGCAGGAGCCCGTCTCGCCGAACTTCAAGCTCCCATAATTCAAGAGCTACGATGGGACTACTAATCCGATAGACCACTTGGAGGCCTTTCGGACGATGATGCTACTCCATGGCACATCCGACGCCATCCTTTGCTAAGCCTTCCCATCCATCCTGAAGGAAGCAGCAAGAAATTGGTACTCAGCTCTCAAGTCGAGTATGATCTTTTTTTTTTTGATTAAATGAACCATCAATTTACGGCTCATTTTGTGAGCAGTCGACATCCGAGGCTGGGCTCGGACTCCCTCATGAACATCAAGCAGAAGAAAGGAGAGTCCATCCGAGCTTATGTTAGCCGCTTCAACGCTGCTGCCTTGGAGGTCCGGAACCTAGACCAGTCTGTCGCTATGGTCACGCTCAAAGGCGGTCTTCAGAAGAATGACTTGCTGTTCTCTCTGGAGAAGAAGTATCTCAGGGATTTCGTTGATATGTTGGCTCAGGCAGAAGAGGCCTTCAAGGCCAAGGATGATGAGGCCATAGGAGGGTGGCGTGTGGAAGAAACTAGCAAGCTTGCAACTGAAGAAAAGTCGAGTGAAGCTCGATCGCGCTCTAGAACTCCTCTTGAGCGCAAACGAGCTCGAACTCCTTCCCGAGCTCGAAGGCAAAGAAGCCCCGATAGAAGGGCACGGTGAAACTCTCCCCCTAGAAGGTTCCACAACTATGCCCTCCTCAATACTCCAAAAGCTCAAGTGCTGATGGAAATCACGGAGCAGTTGCCGAGGCCGGAGAGGATGCACACTCATCTTGGCAAGTGCAATCCTAACAAATACTGCCTTGACCATCGTGACAACAGTCACGATACTGAAGAATGTATCCAGCTCTAAGACCAAATCAAGGAGCTAATTAGGCGGGGCTGGCTTGGCCAATTCCTTCGATGCCTGTTTGAAGTAAGAGAAGATCGGCCAAGGGTACTGCCACTGCTAGAACCACTAAGGAGAGAGGAGCAACAAGGAGAGAGGCCCCCTCTTGGCATCATTAACATCATCTCTAGGGGACTTCGGTAGGGAGAAACCAGTGGACCGGTAGGGCTGGTTAAGAGGCAGAGGAGCGAAGAACCCATTGCCTTCACTGAAGAGGATGCTCAAGGGGTTTAATTCTAGCATACCAATGTGATTGTAGTTTCTTTAAACATTACTGACCATGATGTACGCCATGTCCTTATTGATAATGGAAGCTCTGTTGATATCTTGTTTTATGATGCTTTCTCCAAAATGTCTATACTTAATAGTCGACTAAGGCCTGTGAACTTCCCCTTGGTAGGCTTCACTGGCGATGCTATGCCAGTTGAAGGAATAATAATATTAACTATGGTTGCAGGACAATATCCGAGGCAATCAAAGGCGCAAATAGACTTCTTCATGGTGAAGGCTCTATCTGCTTACAATGCAATTCTCGATCGACCTGATCTGAATGTACTTCGGACAGTGGTGTCAACTTATTATTTGAAAATGAAGTTCCCAATAAGCTATGGAATTAAAGAGGTCAGAGGAGATCAAGTTGTGGCAAGGCATTGTTATTTAATTGCCTTACAAGGAGGCAGGCAACTCGACCTCTGCCCAGTGGATGGATTGGATGGTCGGAACGACCTCACTGAAGAACGAGAATCTATGGAAGATCTTGTCTCGGTTTTTTTGAATGACGGGAATGAAGAGTATACTGTACAGATCGGCTCTAACTTGGGAGAGGAAACCCGGAAGTAGCTCATCGTCTTCTTGCAGAAAAATTCAGATGTCTTTGCTTGGGTCCCAGCGGACATGCCAGGAATAGATGCTGAAGTCATGGAACATCGTCTAGTTGTTGACCCCAAATATCGGCCTATGAAAGAAAAGCTGCGAGGCTATGCCCCTGAAAGACAAAAGGCAATTATGGAAGAAGTTGATAAGCTCCTCAAGGCTGGATTCATCCGAGAAGTCTCCTATCCGAATTGGGTATCCAATGTAGTCCTTGTTAAGAAGGCAAACGGCAACTGGAGAATGTGTATAGACTTCAAAAAGTTGAACAAGGCCTGCCCAAAAGATAGTTATCCTCTATCCAGAATCCACCAACTGGTGGATGTAACTTCAGGCCATGAGCTCCTCACCTTCATGGATGCCTTCTCCGGTTATAACCAAATCTGGATGGCACTAGAAGATGAGGAGAAAACTGCTTTTATTACTGACCGTGATCTCTATTGTTATAGGATCATGTCCTTTGGACTTAAAAATGCAGGTGCAATCTATCAGCGCCTGGTCAACAGGATATTTAAGGAGCAGATCGGCCGCAATATGGAGGTTTATGTAGACGATATGCTAGTCAAGAGTCGATCTTCAACAAATCATATAGCTGATCTTGAAGAAACCTTCAATGCCCTTCGAAAATACAAGATGAAATTGAACCAGACTAAGTGTTCCTTCAGGATGACTTCGGAAAAGTTCCTTGGGTTTATGGTGTCAAGGTGCGGAATTGAAGCAAATTCGGAGAAGATCCGAGCCATTCAAAAAATGATCGTCCCAAAATCAATAAAGGAAGTTCAGCGCTTAACGAAAAAGATGGCAGCTCTGAATTGCTGTCTCAAAGTCGGTCGAGCGATGTGTGCCTTTCTTCCAAGTTCTCAAGCAATCAAAAAATTTTTGCTAGACTTTCGAGTATTAGCATGCATTTGAAGAGCTAAAAAGCTAACTCGGTTCACCACCCTTGTTGGCCAAGCCCGAGCTCGAAGAAGAATTGTTTTTGTATCGGGCGGTCTCCCCAGCGGCCCTAGCAGTGGTCTTAGTCAAAGAAGAGGTGAAAGTGCAACGACCGATCTATTATATAAGCCGAGTCCTGAGGGATGCTGAGATCAGGTACACTAAGTTATAAAAACTAACTTATGCTCTACTGATTGCAGCTCGGAGACTCCGACCTTACTT
Source organism: Cocos nucifera (assembly GCA_006176705.1). Lineage (NCBI taxonomy): Eukaryota > Viridiplantae > Streptophyta > Magnoliopsida > Arecales > Arecaceae > Cocos > Cocos nucifera. The sequence goes on from QRFJ01000554.1 coordinate 557,031, forward strand.
TCAAGGGCATACTATAACTCTCCTCACTGATCAACCAATCAAGGCAGTTCTTCATCGAACGGACGCCTCCGGAAGAATAGCAAAATGGATAATTGAGCTTACAAAATTTGACATCAACTTCCGGCCTCGACCGTCAATCAAAGCTCAAATATTGGTAGATTTCATAGTAGAATGCACTATTTCGGACGAGGTCGAGCTCCAGTAGAGTGAAGTCAATATCCCATGGTTGGAGCCAAGCTCCCTTGAAGAAAGAGCAGACCTCCTTGAAGGTTTCTGGGCCCCATAAGTGGACGGTTCATCTAATACTTCAAGCGTAGGGTTAATCTTGGTCAACCCAGAGGGAGTTATTGTTGAGTATGCGCTGCGTTTTGAGTTTCCCGCAACAAACAACAGGGTAGAATACGAAGCTCTGATTGCAGGATTGAGAATAGCCAAGGAATTAGATGTAGATCGGTTCCTAGCTTATAGCGACTCCCAGTTAGTAGTGGGGCAGGTCAGTGGTAATTATGAAGCTCGGAAGGAAAGCATGGCGAAGTACCTTAAGAAAGTGAAGAATCTCGTCTTTACCTTTCGCAATTTTGACATCAAGCAGATCCTGAGAGCAGAAAACGCCAGGGCCAACTTTCTCTCCAAATTGGCCACAATAGCTCCGGCCGAACTACCTAAGGAGATCTTCTTTGAAGTTCTGAAACGCCCAAGTTCGGAGGAGCCGTGGTTTGTAATGCAGGTCGACCATGAACCTAGCTGGATCGACCTGCTGGTTGCTTATCTCAAGGATGGAGTTTTTCCTTATGATCCAAAAGAAGCTCGGAAACTCAGAAATCAGGCCTCCCGGTATGTCCTATATGAGGGCAAGTTGTATAAAAGATCATATTCTTTACCACTCTTAAAATATCTCTGATCTTCTGAAGCTGATTTTGCACTATGGAAAGTGCACGAAGGAATCTACGAAAGTCACTTGGGGGCCAGATCTTTATCTCATAAACTACTTTGGTAGGACTACTATTGGCCGATGATGTACCATGATTCTATAGAGTATGTCAGAAAATGTGATTGTTGTCAAAGAAATACAAATATTCAGAGATAACCGGCCTCTGAGCTTACCCCCCAAGCTCCCTTTGACCCTTTGCACAAAGGGGAATGGACATCCTCGGGCCCTTTCCCATGGCATCTGGATAGCGGAAGTTTCTTCTGGTGGCAATTGATTACTTTACCAAATGGATGGAAGCCGAACCCCTAGCAAAAATCACGGAAGCAAAGGTGCAGGACTTCGCCTGAAAGCCAATTGTGTGCAGATTCGGCCTACCTTAGACCCTTATAACAGATAATGGGCAGCAGTTTGTTGGAACAAAATTTGCTGAATTTTGTGAAGACTTGAATATCTCTCATAATTTTACATCAGTAGCTCATCTGCAGGCAAACAGCGAGGCCGAGGTAACCAACAGGACCTGCTACAAGGAATTAAAGCAAGGCTCGAAAGGGCAAAGAAAACTTGGGTAGATGAACTCTATCATGTACTTTGGGCATACCGAACTATCCAAAGATTGCCAACTGGGGGGCTCCATTTGCTTTAGCCCTTGGAATAGAAGCAGTCATCCTGATAGAGCTAAAACTGCCGTTAGCATGGGTTGTGGCCCTTAAGGAACAACGCAACTCATAGGACCTCAGAGCCAATCTTGACTTGTTGGAGGAAAAGCGAGAAGAGGCTCAGATTCGGATGGCGGCCTACAAGCAAAAGGTGGCCTGCTACTATAATACCAGAGTTAGAGGCAAAGTGTTCAAAGTGGGGGATTTGGTACTTCTTCGATCAGCGGTCTTACAATCTCAGAATCAAGGAAAGCTCGCCTCAAATTGGGAAGGCTTATATGAAATCAAGGAGGTCGTCCGGCCTGGTACTTACTATCTAAAAGAGCTCGAAGGAGCTGATCTTCCACGGCCATGGAATTTGGAGAACCTACGAATGTACCATCAATGATTGTCTCAATAAAATCCCTTTAAACATCTTTGTTCGTGGTATAAAATTGTAATGACATGAAAAGATTTTCTGAACTTCATCACTAGATAAGACCGGCCTTGTTAGGAACAGAAGGACTTCGTCTTGACGCGGATAAAGACCTCCGGTTACTTAAGATAGGAGGGGAGAGGCCCTTTCAATGGTTCTTTTGTGCCCCAATGCCTTGTTAGGGACAGGAGGACCTCGCCGTAACAAAAATGAAGGCCGACCGTGTCGGAAACAGGAGGACCTCGTTCTAACATGGATGAAGACCTCTGATTACTTAAGACAGGAGGAGGAGAGAGGTCCTTTCAATGGCCTTTTTGTGCCCCAATGGCCTTATTAGGGACAGGAGGAGGACCTCACCTTAACAAAAATGAAGGCCGACTATGTCAGGAACAGGAGGACCTTATCCTGACACGGATGAAGATCTCCGATTTTCTAAGGTAGGAGGAAGACATCTTTTCAACAGAAAAAGTGAAGAAGATGAAGAACTAACAATAGTATGGAAGAACAACTAAAGGAAAATTCATTTCATTAAAAGCCAGAATCCATTATATAGGGAGGTCAGTGGAGTAAGACCGATTACACAAATAAAAGAAGACAAGGACGAAGTCCTAAGAAGGTCTGGATTCTTTAGATTTTGGGCTGCCAACCCCAGCCATCACAAGAGATTGCTTCAAGCTAATAATTTCTTCTTCTAGTTCCTTCCTTTTCAGCAGGCACTCCTCGAATAACTTTTCGACTTGGTGGCAAGACTCCTTGGACTCTCGCAACTATCTCCTTAGGACCGCCGACTCAGCCTCCATATCTTTAACAGTTTGTTGCTCGTAAGTTAGCTGAAGCTTCAGCCATCATACTTTGGCCTTTTCTATCCCGACGGTCTCAGAAAGACTGCCCATGGTCCTCAAAGAAGCGATTTGCTCCGACTCTCAACTTGCACTGGCTTGCTGACTATTAGTAATCGCTTTTGAAGACGAGTCACCTCATCCTTGGACACTTTAAGGTCACGTTCGAGTTTGGACATTTTCTCCGACCAGTCTGGTCTGTAACTGTTATGCCAAGCCTCAGTATCTTGAAGTTGTTTTTGAAGCTCGAAAAATTTCTTGGACCAATCCCAATAATACTGCGCCTTATCAGAAGATCAGGGCGAGCTCCCTTCCAATAGCTGAATTTTCTCTTTCACCGTGTTAAACTTAACTTCTAGGGAGCTGACCTTGGACATCAAAGCCCACACTTTCTCATTGCCGAGCTTCTTCGCTCGTTCCAACTCTTTAGTTAGAACCCGCTTTTGGTTAATGAAACTCATGGAATCTTTCTTATGAAGATCTTGAAGGCAGATAACTTCAACCATGGCCTCCGAATGACTTGTCCTTACTCTTTGAAATTCGTCTTCTATCCTTTTTAATTTCTTTTTCAGATGATGAACTTTTTTTTCAAGTTTTTAATCATAGACTTCAAAGGAACACCCTGAGGTAAGGGGTCGGCTTCGATAGGAGACTGCATTTGAAGCACGAGAACATCACAACACAAATTTTCGCGAAAGGAAAAAATGCGCTATAAAAACGAACTTGCTTTCATTAATTAAAACGTTTTTCAAGTACAAGGAAAAAGGCAAATGAAGAAGGAAAATACAAAATGGGAGGCCTCAGACCTCTGAAGGGATGGCAGAGTTTGATGCGGCCTCGGTTGGGATAGGCTCGACGGCGGAAGGGGCAGATGAGGTTGGAAGTACGATGGGAGCAGGCTTGGCAGGTGGAGAGTCAACCCCTAGAGGGATAATGAAGTTTGGCATAGCATCAGTTGGCGTAGACTCCTCAACAGCGGAAGGAGCGGAGGAAGTTGGAGGCGCAGTAGAAGCTGGCTCTGAGGGCGGAAGGTCAGCTGCAGGTGGGGCCGCCGCTTCCTCTAAAGCCTCTCTATATAGAAAACTGAGATCGAGCTCAGGGAACTTGCTAGCCATTCGGTCCTCACAGAGCTCGTATCTCTTCTGGAAGGCTTCCTGACTAAATGCAACGTTTAGGGCCCTCATTTCTAAGGAAACCTTGAACTCCTCCACCGCCCGAATCTTTGCCTCTGAGATCTGCCTTGAGGTTTGATCCTTTAGCTTGGCGATCTTGATCTCGGCCTTTTTCCTCTCCTTCTCCAAAGCCAAAGTGGCCTTCAATCCTGCCGAGGTGAGTTCTTTTCTGAGCGCCTCCTGAAGGTTTCCGACCTCGACCGCCTTCTCCTTTGTTAGGCGATCAGCCTTGGCAGCCTTCTCTTCCGAAAGGCGGTTAACCTTGGCTTGAAGATCCTCCCGAGCCTTAAGCGCTTCAGACTTGACATGGTTTACCATCCTGATATGAGCCAATAATTGGTGGCCCGACTACAAAGAACAAATCGAGTTATGTGGGCACAAAAAGGGAAAGGAGGAAGGAGAAGTAACAAGATGATTACCTAAAGGAAGGTCCCAAGAGAATCTCAGGTGAGCTGCGCATGTTCAAGGTCAACCATTTGATCCACCACTTCGGGTAGAGCAAACTTATCGACCAAATCCTGTATGACATCTGGGTTGCTGAAGGGATCCTTTTCTAGGTCGTTGCTGTCATCGTTAGATCGACCGGGACGAACCTGGCGCAATACTTTAACAACGGTTGATTTCTTCTTTTTCTTCTCCTCACCCTCCCCCTTTTCGGTAGGAAGCTCTGGGAATATATCTTCGACAGGAAGGCTCGGGGATGTGGGAGGCATCGAACCCCCATCAACAACACCAACCTTGGTGGCGGGGGTAACTTCGGCCCTCTCGGAGACCTCAGGAGTAGCGATGGCGCTAGTAGGGGCCGTGGAGCTTGGAACATCGATCTTCGCCCTCTTCGAGCTCTCTCCTGGTGCCTTTCCTTTTCTCTTGCGGGCATGAAGCCCTTTGGCAAGCATCTCAACCGCTTGAGCGTCCATCTCTGTAACAAAGAAGAGGTCATAATGAGAAACATATATATATATAATCCCATGAAAAGTTTGCGAAATGCAGAAATATACTGGCAGAGTCGAGAGGACTCAAACCCATATTGAACAGAATCTAATCTTTCAAGAGTTCGGATAGGAGAGGAGCCCGGTAATTCTTAAGCTTATTAGCAGAATCGAGATCATCCTTATCTAAGCTAGGAGCTCGGTGGACTGACTCTCTAAGAAAACCCCAGGGGGGAGCTCTAGCGCTAAAGTTCGGTAAGATACGAAGAACTTCTCCTTCCAGTTGTGGATGGAGGAAGGGGCACCTTTTAGCAGCCCCTTCTTGCCGAATTGGGGTGAGAAGTACCACCAGTCCTTCGCAGAAGAATGGCATTTGAAGGTATAGTAGTTTCTGAAAAGAGAAATGGTTAGACGAGGTTTGGCCAGGGTGGCAAAGAGAAAGGAATCCAATCACAAACCTAAAGGAGCTCAGCACTACAGAAGCAAGTGAAATGTTCAAGAAATAGAACAGTGCAATTACAAAAGGTGGAAGAGGAAGTCTCGGTTTGGCATGAAAAGCTTCTAGATACAGGCAAAATCGGCCGGATAGAGGGGAACAGGCCCGGTCGCTTGGTCCAGGGAGTTCTAGTTCGTACTCCAAGGAAACCCCATATTGGATTCTAATTAAAGAAAGATCATCTGGGGATAAGGAACAGGGGATCGTGCCCGGTATGAAGGTCGGATGGGGTGTACTTCTAAGTTCGGCATCCTCGTTGGGATTGGGATTTCTAGAGGTCAGACCGGATGGACTCCTAGAACTGGTGGATCGAGAAATCTCCGAAGATATTTGAATCAAACTAAGTTTTCGAAAACCCTCAAAAAATAGGAGAAATTAGGCGTAAAACCTCTTTGAAGGAACCGAACAGATGAGGCACAAATGATGCAAAAATAATTAGAGAAAGGGGTTTTGGAACTAACCTAAATCGATTAGGAAGAGCAGGGAGGTGGTGAGCGCGATGAAAATTGAGCAGGAAGATGCCTGGAACCAGAGAAAAATGTGGAGGAAGCCGGAGCTCTCGGGCGGAGAAGAGAAGAAAACCAGAGGAGAAAGAAGATCTCGAGCGTAATGGGGTCCTGAAGGAAGAAGACAGATTTAAATATCCCGAAGAGCCTGAAGCGGTTATGATTATGGATCTTCTCCGGCCAATCTTCGTTGGATGCGTGTCCAACTCATTATGGTAGGGAGTTGGTGGCTGACAAAATCTTAATTGTGTTGTACCTGGGGCAGAGTTTCGGCGGGAGTTTCGAAAGACTCTTTTAGGGTCACCTCGTATTAAAGAGGTTTCAGTGCAGGTGCAGTAAACACCAAAACTTTTGGTCCAACGAGCGTGGGAATTCAGAAAAGGATTTCGGCTGCAGCAATCTTTCTGTACTCCATTCGAAATTCAAACTCGGAAGTAGGGGGACTGGTGTTAGGGATGAAATAATCTCTGCCGAAGTCCTTAACTATCAATTCCCGCCTTGAAGGAACTCGTCGATCCCCTGAACAATAAGCCCATGCCACAGAACTAGTCAAGGGCACTGTGATGCCCGGACAGACGAGCTTGAACAGTAAGATCAAATTATTATTTAATTAACCTTATTTTTGACTCCAAATGAGTGACAGGACCAAAGTTCAACCTTCCCGACCATGGCTGGTAATGGATTTCAAAAACGGTTGGAGTCCTGTCCTTCCAGACTCCGAGCCAGATTCCTCCAGTCGCGCTCCTTCCGAACTCCTCTAAGCCGGATTCATCCAGTCGCACTCCTTTTAGACTCCTTCCGAACGGACTCCTCCAGTTGAACTCTCTTTAGACGAGCTTTCCCCAACCAAACACAGACCTCGACACATCACTGATCCATGATGACTGCTCCACGAAGGATGAAACACAATCTCAATCTAGGGGGCTTCTATCTGCACACGACGCAAGATGCCTCCGAACTCCTTGAAGTCACCAGATATTGTCCCGGCAGGTCTCGACTAGTTACAAGCTCATTGCATGGACTAAAGTCTCTGACTCATGTCCGAACTCTAATAAATGGATCTCAACCACTTGCGAGTTGCGACAAACGACAGCTCATCCTTCGTAACAAACTCCATGTGGCTCCGAACGGCCCACTACCAGGCAGTTACAGCTGTCACTATCAGTTTATTACAAGCTCTGCCTATATGAGAGACCCTCCAGATATATTTCTCTCTAAGCTCAAAACTCTACAAAAATTCCTTGAGTGCTCCATTTCTATGGATAGAGAATTGATTTGACCATTGGAGGGTCCTGCCGGAGCCACCCCACCTCTGGTTCGGACTTATTTTGCAGGTCCCGACGGCGACCTCGTCTCCCTCCACTCCAGCTAGTTCCGGTATTTACAATTTTCTGCACTAACACTAGGGATGAAGATCTATAGAGATAGATCTAAAAGATTGCCTGGGTTATCTCAGTCCACGTACATCGATATCATGCTGAAGTGGTTCAGCATTGCAAATTCTAAGAAAGGCTATCTTCTGATAGGCCATGAAATTACTTTCTTGAAGAGGGATTGTCCGACAACTTAAGAGAGTGTATGAGTAGAATATCATATGCTTCGGCAGTGGGTTCTATTATGTACTCCATGACATATATGAGATCGGATATGGCATACTCACTAGGGGTAGTGAGTAGGTACCAGTCTGATCCAGGTGAGAATCACTGGAAGGTTGTAAAGACAATCCTGAAGTATTTAAGAAATACTAAAGATCAGTGGCTCATTTATGGAGATGCTGACTTGAAACTTGTAGGATATACTGATTTCAGTTTTCAGTCAGATAATGATGATAGTAAGAATATGTTAGGTTATATTTTTATCCTGAATTATGGAGCGGTCTGTTGGAAGAGTTCCAAGCAGTACACTGTGGTCGATTCTGTATGCGAGGCAGAGTATGTTGCGGCATCCAATGCTGCGAAGAAAGCTGTGTGGTTGCGAAAGTTCATCAACGAGCTGGAAGTGGCACCCTCCTTGGATGGTCCAGTTCTGCTTTACTATGACAGCACTGGATCCATAGCTCAAGCGAAGGAGCCGAAGGCACATCAGTGCACCAAGCACATTCTGCGTCGCTACCACCTTGTACGAGAATCATGGAACGAGATGACGTCTACTTTCAGAAGATCGACAGAAAGGAGAACATGGCTAACCCATTTACTAAAGCCATCGAAATCAAAGAGTTCGATAATCATAAATGGAAGATGGGTTTTCGATACTGTTCTGAATGGCTTTAGTCTAAATGGGAGTTGTTGGATATTGTATCCTAAAGCCAATCGTCTAAGTTGTAGATGGTTGAGCTCAATGTAATTGTACTTGAATTATTAATGAATAAAATAGTTATTCTGGCTTTTTCATCACTTTTGTGCATCTTTCTTTAATGAACTCTTCTGTGATGAAGTTCTTAGGACTATTTAGATTCGACAAAGGAGAATTTATCGTTTAGTCCTTAAACTTGTTTGTGATCAAATGACACATTGTTACCCAGGACGACAATGTTATCGAGTGTAGGTCGTTGTGTGCCATATGCGTTGGTTGTCCTCTTAACTAAGGAGTATGGAGATACTGGTATGGCATGTAGGTGAAGTGTAGAGGTACATTTTACTGAATGTGTTCTAGCTACGGAGCTCTTTGCTGTCAAGAGTTGCTCGTGAAGGATATGGATATGTCCTTTAGACTTGAGATCACCACAGTGACTTGCAAGCAACTCACTGTACTTTGGTATCGGACTACCTGAATTTCTAATTCAGTGATGAAAAGTTATTGGATGCAGTCAAGTACTTGTTTAGTCGGTGCGTGAGTTAAGATGGGATTGACCCCTCCAAGTGTTAGAGCACATGCATCACTATATTTCAATTTAGTAAAACCTCGGCTGGGGTAGTCCATATGATGGATGCTGAAATTTGAAATACAATATGGATGATTTTTTAGGGTTGACAGTTAAACCCTAAGTTGTCATTTGAGCATTGAGGTCAAAGGGATGAATTATACGGTAACCATATGCCATAGGTTCATGGATGTTACGTTGTGACTATTCGACCTATCCGAAAGTCGGGTACTATTGCTAGATGGTCACATCAATTAGTACGGAAATTGGTTCATATGCTATCGACTTAGTGTTCGAACCTATGGGGTTACGCACAATGAGAGTTCCTATATGATCTGATGGCTGATCAAGAGCTCCAATGGTCTGGGACTCTGTGGCCAAGAGTCCCACTGGACTGGGATTTTATGATCAAGAGTCCCACTGGACTGAGACTTTGTGATCAAGAGTCCTACTGCATTGGAACTCTGAGTCCTAGTTGTCTAGGACTCTATGATCAAGAGTCCCACTAGTCTGGGACTCTGTGATCACGAGTTTCATTTGTTTGGGATATTGGGATCAAGAGTCCTATTGGTTTGGGACTTTTCGATCAAGAGTTTCATGTAGATGAGACTCTGTTGCCTAAACACTCATCCGATTGGGAGTCTGTCTTTATTGAAGGATTAATTAGCAATTAGATTGCTAATTAGCTCAATTTGATTGAGCGATGAGGATTCGATCAAATTTGATTGAATTTGATTCGATTGGGTTTGATCCGATTAGGTTATGAGGTGACCAAATCGCTATGGAAGATTCGACCCTGATTTGATCAGGACCTGGATTCAATTAATTTCTAATTTAATTAGAGTTTAATTGGGTTTGGTTAAGCCTAATTTGGTTGGATTTATCCTAGTCTAATTGGGTCTGGACAAATAGATTTAGACAAGACCTAATTGGACAAGTTCAAATTATTTTGAATTTGAATCTCCATACTCCTTGACTTTGTCCACGCCCTCTTCACGCTGATCAAGGGATTTGCATGAGTTATTCCACGCAAATAATCTGAAGTTGCGCCCTCTCATTTCTCCCTTTTGACCTGGTCCAAGCGTTCTATCAGATAAGGTTCACTTGAATTTCAAATTCAAGTGATTGGTTAGCTCTCTAACTCCCTCCCTTATCCTTTCTCCATGCCATTCACCCTTTGTCACCCATTTCTGATTTATTTTGGGCGTGGGCGTGCAGAAGGAGAGTCCTGTGCATCAAATACTTGGTATTGGCGTTGGGAATGGATAAAATGGATCACTTGAATTTGAATTCAAGTGGTTTGTTGAATCTATTCAACCATACCTATCTTATCCATTCTCATGCATAATTCCCATCTCTTTGCACGCCCATTTAAATGTGGATTTTTTTGTGCATGCGTGGAGAGAAGGGATTTCTGGAGAGAGAAACCAGAGAGAAGGGGGTGCTTGTCTTGGGGGTGGAAAAGTCCAGAGAGAGAAAGGGATCCCTGTGCCAACATTCCTCACACGCCAATTTGTTTTGTTTCTCTCTTTGGTTGCCCATTTAAAAAGGAGTTTAAGAGTGGGGGTATGGGAGAGGAGAGTCCCTCTATCTGTAAAAATTTGTTTCACAGAAAAATTCCAAAGAGAGGGCGTGAGAGCATTTCTGGGCGTCAGGATTTTTAAGTGTGCGAAACCCTGGGGTTTGGACCTAGGGTTCCGGTGGAGAGATTGAGCGCTGTGTGCCCGATTACCACGAAACTTTTTACACCACCTCGTCATCCTCCAATTTAGGTTTTCTGATCTTTTGGAGCATCCGGGAGATCGAGAGAAGGTGGTTGATCAGATTGACCAAGTTCGGTCGTTGAAGGCTCCGGCGAGGAGCTAGCACTCCATGAAGCTGGTCGGGACCAAGAGCTCTGTGTGGACCATCCGTAGAGGCTGGACAATTGTGCGGCTGCATCACGGCGCGAGGAGGTTCTTCTCAGCGGTTACAGATTGTGGAGTTCGACTACCCACGCTCAGGTATCGTGTTCTGAATACGAGTAAGTCAATAGATGTGATCTATTGAACTATATGCATTTATTTTTCTATTACATATAAGCATGCCTAGATCATAGTGTAGGGTTTCATGATCTGATCATAGCATGTATAAAATTAATATTAGATTAATTTTGCATTCTGCTACGCATTAAGTTCGAAAAATTTTTGAAAAGCATGCTTAGAACCTTGCATTGTTTCCTTCAGTCATGGCTTATATTATAGAATCCACTGTCAAAGCATATGGAATTCTACTCATGCTCTCTCTTGAGGTGTTTTCAGACAATCTCTCTTCGAGAGAGAAATGCCACAGCCTATCGATCGATAGCCTTTCTTGGAATTCTCCATGTTGAACCGCTTTAGCACAGTATCAATGTACGTGGACTGGGACAACCCGAGCAACCTCTTAGATCTATCTCTATAGATCTTCATCCCGAGGATGAAGTAAGCTTTCCCAAGTCCTTCATGAAGAGCTGTGACGATAGCTAAATCTTTATTCCCTATAATGCAGGGATGTCATTTTTGATTAAGAGAATGTCATCCACATACAACATAAGGAATACAACAGTTGGACCATTAGCCCAGTTATATATGCAGGGTTCTCCATTTTTAATAAGGCCATACGCTTTGATTGTTCTATCAAAATGTATGTTCGAACTTTGAGATGTCTGCTTCAGTTCATAAATGAACCTTTGATGCCTGCACACCTTAGACTCATCTGTGGATGTGAATCCTTCAGGTTGTATGATATACATCTCTTCATCCAGCTCTCCATTCAAAAAAGTTGTTTTCACATCCATTTGCCAGATTTCATAGTTCAGATGGGTAGCTATCGCAAGCATAATCCGAATGGACTTGAGCATTGCCATAGGAGAAAACGTCTCATCATAGTCTATACGATAACGTTAACGATATCTCTTGTCAACCAGACGGGCTTTATAGGTCTCCACCTTTCCATTTGTGCCCTTTTTCTTTTTGAAGACCCACTTACATCCAATGGATTTTACCCCTTCAGGTGGATCAACCAATATCCATACATCGTTGATCTTCATGGACTCCATTTTGGATTTTATGGCCTCAAGCCATTTTTCAGAGTCGGATCTCTGCATTGCATCAATGTAGGTGATCGGATCCTTATCGTTCTCATTGAGTTTGACAAGATCACCGTCCCAAGCCAAAAAATCTTAGTATCTATCTGGCTGATGTGGTACTCTACCAGATCATCTTAACGGTCTAGATACACTGGGCTTTGGGTTTGATCTAATCAAATTCGATTCAGGTTCAGCTACTTGTGTCGTTTTTTCCATCCGTCGAACTTCATCAAGTTCGATCGTAGAGGCATTAGTTCCTTTATCAAGGAACTCCTTTTCTAAAAATATTGCCTTAAGGCTGACAAATATCTTTTGTTCATCAGTGAGGTAGGAATAATACCCTTTGGTCTCTTTTGGGTACCCCATAAAAATACACTTCTCAGACCTAGGTCCAAGCTTATCTGTCATTAAACGTTTGACATAAGCTGGATACCTCAAAACTCTAAGGTGCGAGAGTATTGGCTTACGCTCTATCCATATCTCATATGATGTTTTAGCTACAGACTTACTCGGAATCCTATTTAGAATATAACAGGCCGACTCGAGCACATATCCCCAGAAGATCGGCAAACCGACAAATCTCATCATGGATCGAACCATATCCAACAGAGTCTGATTCCTTCTTTCAGACACACCATTATGCTGTGGTGTTCCAGGAAGAGTCCATTAGGAGAGAATCCCATTCTCCCATAGATATATCTGAAACTTACTGAAAAGGTACACACCCCCTCAGTCAGATTGAAGAGTTTTAATACTTTTCGTAATTTGCTTTTCTATCTCATTACGAAATAGTTTGAACATTTCAAATGATTCCGACTTATGTTTCATCAAATAGACATACCCATACCTAGATAGGTCGTCAGTGAAAGAGATGAAGTAGAAATATCCATCTCTAGCACTTGAACTCATGGGTCCATATACATTAGTATGTGCTGGACCTAGAAGTTCACTAGCTCGTTCATCTTTTTCAATAAAAGATGATTTGGTCATCTTACCAAGAAGATAGGACTCCCAGGTCGGAAGTGATTCACAATCATCGATTTCAAGAATTTCCTCTTGAGTCAACCTATTTATTGTGTTCTTTTTAATGTGACTTAGCTTACAGTACTAAAGGTAGACTTCAGATACATCATTTATTCTAGAATATTTACCGAAGGATTGAACCATGTTAACAAGCTGTATTACTATATAAATACCATTATTCAATTGTCCAACAAATATCATAACACCATTTAAAATGATATTATAAAATATTTCTTTTATTGAAAATTCATAACTATTTCTGGCCAATAAGCCTACGGAGATAATATTCAACAAAAAATTTAGACAATAGTGACATTCACAAAGAATAACTTTATGAGAATTGATTATAAGGTTCATGATTCCTAAAACTAGAACTGAAACTTGTCTTCTATCTCCAACGTTCAGGAACCTCTCACCTTCATCAAATCTCCTACCGACCTGCAAAACCTGTATTGAATTACAAATATGATAAGAGCTTCCGATATCTAATACTCAGGCAGTAGTATCATATATTGAGAAGTTGCAAGGTGTTATCATATAATTACCTTGCCCAGCAACTGCGTGCTTCTTCCTCGATCTGTTCGGATCCAGGAAGGCAATGTACTGAGGACAATTTCTCTTCCAGTGGCCCAGCTTCTTACAAAAGAAGCACTTTACTTGGCTCTGGTTGGGCTTGGGCTTCTTAGTTTGACCCTGTGCAGACGTCTCAGCATGTGGCAGCACCTTTTTATTCTTCTTCCTTTCTTCTTCCCTTTCTTAAAGGATTGATGACTAGAAGAAGACTCTCCTACTAAATTCATCGACTCCTTGTGGAGCTGGTGATCCTTCTCAAAGTTCTGTAGCAACCCCAGCAAACCATGGTAGTTAACTGCAGGCTTTGTCATTCTAAAATGAGTAAGGGGAGGAAGGACTTGGGCAAAGAGTTCAGAATTGCATCCTTCCCAAGCTGCTTATGCAAAGGAAAGCCCAACTTAGGCGCTCAATCATCTCGATCATGTACAATACATGATCGGTGACTGACGCCCCATCCCTCATCCGAGCGTTGAAAATGGCACTAGTTTTGTGCCTCTCAACGTTGTTAGGTGTGCCAAAGGACTCATTCAACATTTGAAGCATGTTTTGTGGCTGGGCATTTTCAAATCTGCAGTTGAACTCATCATTCATTGCCGCCAGCATCATGCACCGAATGATGGTGTGGTCATTGAGCCACTTTTGGTAAGTGTCTTGGATCACCCCTCTAGCATTCGGAGCTAGCTCCTTAGGTGTCGGATCTATCAAGATATATAGAATCCGCTCATGCTCCAGGCCTTGTGGAGCTGGTGATCCTTCTCAAAGTTCTGCATCAACCCCAGCAAACCATGGTAGTTAACTACAGGCTTTGTCATTCTAAAATGAGTAAGGAAGGAAAGGACTTGGGCAAAGAGTTCAGAATCGCATCCTTCCCAAGCTGCTCATGCAAGGAAAAGCCTAACTTACTCAGGCGCTCAATCATCTCGATCATGTACAATACATGATCGGTGACTGATGCCCCATCCCTCATCCGAGCGTTGAAAATGGTACTAGTTTTGTGCCTCTCAACGTCGTTAGGTGTGCCAAAGGACTCATTCAACATTTGAAGCATGTTTTGTGGCTGGGCATTTTCAAATTTGCAACTGAACTCATCATTCATTGCCACTAGCATAATGCACCGAATGGTGGTGCGGTCATTGAGCCACTTCTGATAAGTTTCGGACCACCCTTCTAGCATTCGGAGCTAGCTCCTTAGGTGTCGGATTTATCAAGATATACAGAATCCGCTCATGCTCCAGGCCTTGTGGAGTTGGTGATCCTTCTTAAAGTTCTGCAGCAATCCCAGCAAACCATGGTAGTTAACTGCAGGCTTTGTCATTCTAAAATGAGTAAGGGAAGGAAGGACTTGGGCAAAGAGTTTAGAATTGCATCCTTCCCAAGCTGCTCATGCAAGGAAAAGCCCAACTTACTTAGGTGCTCAATCATCTCGATCATGTACAATATATGATCGGTGACTGATGCCCCATCCCTCATCCGAGCGTTGAAAATGGCACAACTAGTTTTGTGCCTCTTAATGTCGTTAGGTGTGCCAAAGGACTCATTCAACATTTGAAGCATGTTTTGTGGTTGGGCATTTTCAAATCTGCAGTTGAACTCATCATTCATAGCCACCAGTATAATGCACCGAATGGTGGTGCGGTCATTGAGCCACTTCTGGTAAGTGTCTCGGATCACCCCTCTAGCGTTCGGAGCTAGCTCCTTAGGTGCCGGATCTATCAAGATATATAGAATCCGCTCATGCTCCAGGCCTTATGGAGCTAGTGATCCTTTTCAAAGTTCTGCAGCAATCCCAGCAAACCATGGTAGTTAACTGCAGGCTTTGTCATTCTAAAATGAGTAAGGGGAGGAAGGACTTGGGCAAAGAGTTCAGAATCGCATCCTTCCCAAGCTGCTCATGCAAGGGATAGCCCAACTTACTCAGGCGCTCAATCATCTCGATCATGTATAATACATGATCGGTGACTAACGCCTCATCCCTCATTCGAGCGTTGAAAATGACAACTAGTTTTGTGCCTCTCAACGTTGTTAGGTATGCCAAAGGACTCATTCAACATTTGAAGCATGTTTTGTGGTTGGGCATTTTCAAATCTGCAGCTGAACTCATTATTCATTGCCGCCAGCATAATGCACCGAACGGTGGTGCGGTCATTGAGCCACTTCTAGTAAGTGTCTCGGACCACCC
The DNA here is from genome assembly GCA_006176705.1 of Cocos nucifera. Taxonomy (NCBI): domain Eukaryota; kingdom Viridiplantae; phylum Streptophyta; class Magnoliopsida; order Arecales; family Arecaceae; genus Cocos; species Cocos nucifera. Next base: position 572,719 of record QRFJ01000554.1, read on the forward strand.
CTCTAGTGTTTGGAGCTAGCTCCTTAGGTGCTGGATTTGTCAAGATACACAGAATCCGCTCATGCTCCAAGCCTTATGGAGCTAGTGATCCTTCTCAAAGTTCTGCAGCAATCCTAGCAAACCATGGTAGTTAACTGTAGGCATTGTCATTCTAAAATGAGTAAGGGGAGGAAGGACTAGGGCAAAGAGTTCAGAATCGCATCCTTCCCAAGCTTCTCATGCAAGGGAAAGCCTAACTTAGGCACTCAATCATCTTGATCATGTACAATACATGATCGGTGATTGACGCCCCACCCTTCATCCAAGCATTGAAAATGGCACAACTAGTTTTGTGCCTCTCAACGTCGTTAGGTGTGCTAAGGACTCATTCAACATTTGAAGCATGTTTTGTGGCTGGGCATTTTTAAATCTGCAGCTTAACTCATCATTCATTGCCGCTAGTATAATGCATCGAACAGTGGTGCGGTCATTGAGCCACTTTTGGTAAGTGTCTCGGACCATCTCTCTAGCGTTCGGAGCTAGCTCCTTAGGTGCCGGATCTATCAAGATATACAGAATTAGCTTATGCTCCAAGACGATTTTCAACTTTCGATATCAGCTATCGAAGTTAGATCCCATCAGTTTGTCATTGTCCAACAATGATCAGAGCGACAGGGTAGTGGCCATAGCTGCACAAAAAGGAAAACCAAAACTTAATTAGTATATGAATTGTTAAGCCTAAAACTTGGACTTTAGTCTAAAGGTTCTTCCACTATTTTATACGAGCTGGTAGCCTCTACCTCCAATTCGAGGAATTATCTTAATCTCTTAGTGGGTACTAAAATCTACATAGACTACGTACAAGCTCGACTTTGGCCGGTCAACCCATATGCATCTATGGGTAGGTTCTTAATCAATTGTTTCTCTAAACAACTTTTAGTAATTTTAATTTTGCCCCAAAAGCCTAATTAATAGGCTTTGGCCTCTACTGAAAAGGTCCAGTTAGGTCCAACCATTAACATGACTATATTTGGTGCATCTAACCAACAAATGATCAGGCCTCACTTTGGTCGGCTAACCTAACCACCATTAGAAAAATATAACCAAATCATCATATTATGAATGATAATTCCATTAGTCAATAAGCACCAGGCCTTTGCGCCTCCAATGATTATTAAATGGACCCATTATCACTCAACTTAATGGGAGGCTATGACTTAGTTATCACCATAATTTTATCATTGTTAAGGACCTAACAATTTTAGAGGATTTGATTAAGTCATTTAAGAAGACGAGAGAAGATTAACTAGCCAATTTTGATCCTCCCACTGACTCCACCAAGTTAGATAAAAAAGGACCTAATTCAAGCCAGCATTAGGAGAACCTAAATCAGTCACACTGATTTACCTAATTGATATGGGTGAGCCCGAATCACCAAGTGATCTAATCAAAACCTAATTCACCAGGTTGGCTAGGTAAGTGAGATCAGTGGAAGGGATATGCCATTAACTCGTCAAAGATTGAATCAATGTGAGTAGCTCTCAATTAAAAACCATTGGTTTAAATTGCCAAACTTACCTTAGACACCAACCGGTTCATTAGTTTCAATTTGATCAACTTAGTAATTACGGGTTCGACCGCGTAGGCATGAATCAAGTCCATTTGGTTCTCGTTAAAAATATGGACTTGACCAACTACAACTATTGTAATGGAGTCTAAAGAGTCCTTGACCTAATCTAACTTAATATTTGGTTAGATTTGATCAATTACTCTAATTTAGTCCATTCTTTAATATAACCTTAGGTCTAATCCAATTAATGGATCTAATCATCTAACCCAATAACCCACATTTTATACGTTTGTCTTAGGATTTTTAATTCATAATTCTAGATCCTAATTGACAACACTTAATTTTTAATTAAGTTTTGGGCTGATGGGTTGGGGTTCAGCATTTCAAAAATATTTTTTAAAATTTTGAAAGGTTTTTTTACAATCTAGCATTGTTCACTAAATGGGTTGACTCATTTTAAAAATGGGTCAGCTCATTTCATAAACAACTACTACTTGTAGGTTTTAATCTAAATCTATGTATAATACATAAAAAAAAAATCATGAATCATTTTAGATCTAATCTAAACACTTATTCATGATTAAAAAATATAAATTGAAATAATTTCAAAATTTTTTTCGTCGTTTATCTTCATGAATGAGTTCACGGTGGCACCCCTACATACCATAAGAGATCCCCATCGAATGGAAGGAGGTGGCCTTTAAAACATACTTATCCCTTATGACTGGACGGCTTGGTGGCTCATTCAAGCTCGATTACTAAGCTACTCGAATAAATTATATATCTAATATGCATATAATCATTAAACCATATAAATCACATCAAGCAACCACTTACTCTGATACCACTGATGGAAATAGTGTAGGGTTTCTAGCTCTACTTTCGAATATTTTTCAAAAAATCATGCAACGGAATTTAAAAATTAATCTAATTAATTTCTAGAGCTATTGATTAGATCAATTTAAACCCTACAAGTAGGATCGAAATGTGATATATATGCATTTAAAATATGAAAACTGAATTACCATGCAGTAAAACATTTTTTACTATTCTGTGTTCAGAACACGATACCTTGCATGGGTTGTCAAACACCATAACTGAAATGCTGCTGGAGAGGTCCTCTCATTGCGACGCAGCCACACAAATCATTTGGCCTCCACAGATGGTCCACATAAGGTCCTAGTCCCGATCGGCTCCTCCCAAGTGCTAGCTTGACGCCGGAAGCTTTGATGGCTGATCTTGATCGAGCGGCTTCGATCTCCCTCTACCAACTCTTCAGATACTCTGGATCACCAGCAGAGGTAGGAGAGAGATAGAGAAGGCTCTCCTAAAAATTTCGTGGGTTCACGATACTCGTAGCTCACAGAATCAATCCCTGAACCCTAGGTCGAAATGCTAGGGCTGCATTCTGACCCAAACCCTACACCTCTCAGGAATTTTCCACTCTCGGGAATAATTTTCAAACTTTCTAACGCATAAGAAGGGAGCTTATGGATTGAGATGTTTCTCACTTTTTAACTTGCGCACGCCCCAGATAAAATACCCTTTTAAAGTGTGCCATATTGTGTTAAGAATGCATGGAAGAGATAAGGATAAGTTATTGCTCCTTTAAATTCAAACTTCATTTGAATTTAAATGGTAACAACTCAATTCTTATCCTTAAGGGGCGTGAGAAACCTGGGCGTGCTTCCTCTGTGCATGGAGAATTTTCATAAGAAATATTTTCTCGTAGAAAAGGGAGGGGCGTAGGAAAAGGTGAGGTGGTGCAGGAAGACTAGTCAGACTAGTCTTAATAAATCTTATCCAATTAAACCCAATCCAAACTCTTGACCCCAGTGTCCCAAATGAGTGGAACTCATGATCATAGTCCCAAATAGTAGGACTCTCGATCACAGAGTCCCAGACAAGCAGAACTCAGAGTTCTAGACAAGGACTCTCGGTCAAAAAGTTTCAGTCCAATAGGACTCTTGACCATAGAGTTCCAGTCCAATGGGACTTCTCACCAGCCATCAGATTAGGTAGGAACCTTTAATGTGTGTGATTCTGTAGGTTCGAACCTAAGTCGGTAGCATAGGAACCACTTTCTGTACTAATCGATATGACCATCTAGCAATGGTACTCGACGTTCGGATAGGTAGAATAGTCGCAATCACAACATTCAGAACCTACTCGAATATGGTTATCATATAATTCATTTCTTTGACCTCTGTATTTAGGATGACTTAGAGTTAAACTGCGAACTCTAAAAAATACATTCATATCGTATCTCAATGCAATCAATCCTGTGACTCCCCACAAGGACTACCCTGACCAAAGCTTTTGCTAAATTGAAACACAATTGAACACAACTCCTGAAACTAGGAGTGGTCAATTCTATCTTGATACACGCATCGACTCCTCAAGTACTTGACTGTGCCCATAAACCTTCCGTCACTGAATTAAAAATTCAGGTAGTCCGGCACCAAAGCACAATGAGTTGTTTGGAAATCACCGTGGTGATCTCTGATCGGAGAAACACTTATACCCATATTCCATTGGAGCAAATTTTGACGGTAGAAAAGCTCCGGAGTTGGTCACATTCAATGTAGATGTACCCCTACATCTCATCTGCATGCTATACTAGTGTTTCCATACTTCTTGGTTAAGAGGACAATCAATCCATATGGCACACAACGACCTACGCTCGATAAACGTTGTCGTCCTTGGTAACAATGTATCATTTGATCGTGAACAGATTTAACGACTAAATGATAAATCCTCCTTTATCGATTCTAAATAGTCCTAAAGACTTCATCACAACATAAGAGTTCATTAGAAGATGTAAAGAATTTATGATGAAAATGCCAAAATAATACTTTATTCATTAATAATTCATATACAAATATAAAATATAGCTCAACTATTAACAGACTGATGATTGGCTTTGGGACACTATTCCCAACATAGCATCCAGCGGTTTTTTGCACCAACAAGATTGGTGCTAGAGGAAGGGATGCTGGGCCTTGGTTCTAAAAGGAGTACTCAGTCGAGAGCAGTCCTCTTCTTCTCCCTGTCTTTTTTCATTTCCTTTCAACTGATCATTCTTTTGCTCTGGCAAGATGCCACCTAGGAAAGTTTCCTCTTGGCAATCCACCATCTCTGCTGCCAGATCCAACCCGGAACCAGTGGATCCGCTCATTCTGGCTCCCTTACCTGCACCTCAACCTCCATCAGCGGCATTGGTGGGTCTGGAGCAGTTTAACTTGCTGATGCAACAAGTTAGGATCCTTACTGAAGCAGTATAGGCATGTAGTAGATTTCAGCACCAGCTCAATCAGAGAGACCATTGCTGGAGCACCGGGATTCGGTGCAAGGAAGGCTTATCTGGGCAAGTCGGCCGATAACCTCCGGAAAGGGGAAGCAAAGAGCAAAGAGCCCATGTTTTGAGCATGATTCTACTCCCGGAAGGTCTCTACCGTCCTTCAGCCAGCCGCGCTTTGAGGTCCATGATCGAGATGATATTCTCAATCAAAAGTTCTAGGAGATGAATTGGTGGATTGAAGAGCTCCGCCATACCGCCCCGGCCCGCAATGACGACATCTGCCCGATCCTCCATTTTTCGTCCAAATCATGCAGGAGCCTGTTTTGCTGAACTTTAAGCTTCCCCAGTTTGAGAGTTACGACGGAACCTTGGATCTAGTCAACTACCTCGAAGCCTTCAGGACTATGATGCTGCGCCATGGCGTGCTTAACGCCATTCTATGCCAAGCCTTCCCCTCCACTCTAAAAGGAGAAGCAGGGAATTGGTACTCGGGCCTCAAACTGGGTACCATTTACTCTTTTGATCAGATGAGCCATCAGTTTGTGGCTCATTTCATCAACAGCAGGCGTCAGAGATGAGGTTCGGACTCCATCAACATCAAGCAGAAGGAAAGGGAGTCCATACAAGCTTATGTCAGCCGCTTTAATGCTGATGCTTTAGAGGTCCGAAACTTGGACCAATCGGTTGCTATGGCCGCACTGAAGGGCAACCTCCAGAAGAATGATCTTCTCTTCTTCCTGGAGAAGAAGTACCTCCGGGACTTCGCCGATGTGCTAGCTCGGGCTGAGGGCTATGCCCGAGTTGAAGAAGCTTCCAAACTTAAAGATGATGAAGCCGCAGGAGAATGGCAGGTGGACGAATCCAACAAGCCCACACTTGTGGAAAGGCCGAGTGAAGCTTGGCCATGCTCTAGAACCCCTCCTGAGCGCAGACGAGCCCGAACTCTACCTCGAGCTCATCGACCAAGAAGCCCAGACTGAAGGATGCGGCAGAACTCCCCTTCTAGAAGATTTCACAACTACTCTCTCTTTAACGCTCCAAAAACTCAAGTGTTGATTGAGATAAAGGAGCAACTGCCGAGGCCGAAAAAAATGGGTCTCATCCGCCAAGCGCAACCCCAATAAGTACTATTTATACCATCGTGACCACGGTCATGATACTGAGGAATGCATCTAGCTCCAAGACGAGATTGAGGAGCTGATCAGGTGAGGCCGATTGGATCGATTCCTGCGACGTCGACCAGAAAGGAGGGAAGATCGGCCAAGAGCCCTATTGCAGCCAGAGCCACCTTGGAGGAAGGAGCCTCAAGGAGATCGGCCCCCATTTGGAATCATCAACACGATCGCTGGGGGACATCAGCAGGGGGAGGCTAGCAGATTAGCAGGGGGAGCAAAGAAGTAGAGGACCGAGGAACCCATTACTTTCACTGAGGAAGATGCACAGGGGGTTCAATTTTTGCATAATGACGCGGTTGTAGTTACTTTGAATATTGTTGATTATAATGTACGCCACGTTTTGATTGATAATGGAAGCCCTGCTGATGTTTTGTTTTTCGATGCTTTCTCTAAAATGTCTATACCTGATAGCTGTATAAGAGATCTTACTCCTTATCGCTTCTCAAGTGCCTTCGATCGTTTGAAGCTGATTATGCCTTGAGGGAAGTTCATGAAGGAGTATATGAAAATCATCTCGGAGCTAGATCATTATCTTATAAACTGCTCCGTCAAGAATACTACTGGCCGACCATGCAGCAAGATGCAACTATGTCAGAAAGTGCGATCGGTGTCAAAGGAATGCCAACATTCAAAGGCAACCAGCTTCTCAGCTCACTCCCTTAAGTGCTTCATGGCCATTTGCACAATGGAGAATAGATATACTCGGGCCCTTTCCTATGGCATCTAGACAGCGAAAATTCCTCCCGGTAGCAGTAGACTATTTTACCAAGTGGGTCGAAGTGGAACCCCTAGCAAAGATCACTGAAGCTAAAGTATAGGATTTCATCTGAAAGTCAATAGTGTAGGTTCGGCCTATCGTGAACCTTGATCACCGACAACGGACGCCAATTTGTAGGAGCCAAGTTTGCTGAATTTTGTAAGGATTTGAATATTTTCCATCATTTCATGTCTGTGGCCTATCCTCAAGCAAATGGTGAAGCCCAGGTAATCAACTGAACTTTATTGCAAAGAATAAAGGCCAGACTCGAGCGGACGAAAGGAACATGGGTGGACGAACTCTATCATGTACTCTAGGCCTATAGAACCACTCAGAGATTGTCAACTGGAGAGACTCCATTCGTCCTAGCTTTTGGAATCGAAGCCGTCATCCCAGTTGAACTCGGACTCCCCTTAGCACGAGTCGAAGGCTTCAATGAATAAAGTAATTCGCAGAATCTTAGGACAAATCTTGATGTGCTTGAAGAAAAGTGAGAGAAAGCCTAGATTCGGATGGCAGCTTATGGGCAAAAGGTGGCTCGGTACTATAATTCAAAGATCAGGAGTAAGACCTTCAGAATTGGAGATCTTGTGCTACGACGAGCGGACATCTCTCAGCCACAAAGTCAGGGCAAACTTGCACTGAACTAGGAAGGCCCATATGAGGTCGTGGAAATCGTCCGACCAGGAACTTACTATCTAAAGGAGCTTGGAGGGGCTACACTTCCACGACCCTAGAACTTGAAAAATCTACGAATGTATTATCAATAAGCTCACTTCAATAAAATTTTCTTGTTTTAACATTTCCGTCTTTAGTGCAAATTGTGCAATGATAGGAAAGTACTCAACCGAACTTCATTTTAAATGAAGTAGAAGGCCTTCGGTTCTTAAACAGGAGGTTAACTTCATCTTAACGAGAATGAAGGCCTTCAGTTCTTAAAACAAGAGGTTAACCTTGTCTTAACGACCACGTCAGGAATAGGACGTGGACCTCGTCATAACATGGATGAAGATCCTTATGAGGGATTGAAGGCCTCCGATTCTTAAACAGGAGGTAATGGGGAGAGGCCCTCTTAACGGCCCTTTTGTGCCCCAGCAACCTTATTAGTAATAGGAGGAGGACCTCATCCTAACAAGGGTAAAAGCCAACCATGTCAGGAATAGGAGGTGGACCTCGTCCTGATGTGGATGAAGATCCTTACGAGGGATTGAAGGCCTCCGGTTCTTAAACAGGAGGTAATGGAGAGAGGCCCTCTCAATGGCTCTTTTGTGCCTCGATAATCTTATTAAAAATAGGAAGTGAATCTCGTCCTAACAAGGGTAAAAGCCAACCATGTCAGGAACAGGAGGTGGATCTCGTTCTGACATTTTACGAGGGATTGAAGGTTCTCGATTTCAAAACTGAGAGAAAGGCTAAATGCAAAATAGATTTAGAGGACCCTTGTTCATAAACAAGGGGAACAAACCTACGAGGTATCGAATCAACATCATCATTCTAAAACAATATCAGTATCAGACATGACTCAAGAAAACTAAAAGTATCCAGTCCAGCCGGACACTGAAAGGTGATCAAAAGAAGTATCATTTCATTAAAACAAAGTTCATTCCAAGCGAAGGTCTCTGGGACCGATTACAAAAAGAAAAGAGAGAAGAAAAGAACAAAGATGAAGTTCTATTCGGACTTAGGGCTTCCGGCCCTAGCCATTACAAGGGAATGTTTCAAGTCATTTACTTTTTCTTTAAGTTCCTGCCTCGCCGCCAAGCTCTTGCCAAATAGTTTTTGAACCCTTCGACAATCATCTTCAGCTTCTTTAAGTCTCTTCTTCAGAACTGTAGATTTAGCCTCAGCATCCTTCATAACATTTTCCTGAAAAGTCATTTGAATTTTAAGTTGAAGGAGCTCATTCTTGTTCTTCTCATATGTCTCAGAAAGACCTCCCAAAGTGCTCTTTAGATAAGCGATTTCATCCGCATCTTTGCTTGAACTGGCTTAGGCCCTGTCTGCTAGTCGCTTCTGAAGCCAGGCTATCTCTTCATCAGCCTTTCGAAGTTCCTATTGAAGTTCGATAATTTGGTCGCTTTAACCAAGTCTATAACTATTGTATGAATCCTCAGCCAGTGCAATTGACCCTGAAGTTCGGAGAACCTCTTGGACCAATCCCAGCCATACTCCTCTCGGTTAGTGGATCATGCCGAAGTTCTCTTGAGTAGTCAAATTTTCTCATGCTGCTTTAAGTTCGACCTTGAGAGAGCTGATCTTCGCAGTTAAGGTCCAAGACTTCTCACTGGCACGATTCTTAATCTCTTCAAGCTCCTTAGTCCAATGCAATTTTTTAGTGTGCTAATCCTTGAAGGTCTATTTGGAAGCTTGGTGAAGGCAGTTGATCTCAACTGAGGCCTCCGCGTAGTTCTTCTTCAACTTACGAAGCTCATCTTCTACTTTCTTAAACTTCTTATTGGTCTGATGAACTTTTTTCTTTAAATTCTTGATGATGGCCTTCAGAGGAATAGCCCAAGGTAGTGGTGGGGTCTCGGCATATGATTGTGAATCATGGCTATGTTCACAAGCAGGATTATGAGTAACAGACATACCATGATGCATAAATGGTACGAAAAGAAGAGAAACTCACTTTGATTTCATTAATTGAAAACTTTTAAGTACATTGTATGAAGGAAAATGAAACAAAAGTAGAACGATAAGAGGCCTTAGACTTTTGGAGGAGCGGTAGAAGAGCTCGGCATGGTCTCAGTAGGTGTCGGCTCCTCAACAGGCGCAAGTGCAGGCTCGGCAGTAGCAGGTTCGGCCGCGGCAGGTTCGATAGTTGCGGATTCGGCGTGAGGAAGATTAACTTCGGCTGTTGAAGGCTCTGCTTTGTCATCCGAAGAGCCATCTACCAAAAAGCCAAGGTCCAGTTCTTGAAACTTTTCCACGACCCTCTTCTGGCAGAGCTCAAATCCCTTGACAAAATCCTCCTTAGCAAAGGCCACCTTGATATTCGCCATCTCTTTCGAAGATTTGAAGGACTGAATGACTTGCTCCCCTTCTACACCGATCTCAGCTTCGACCTTTTTCCTCTTCTCTTCTTCTAAGGCCAAAGTAGTCTTCAAGTTGGATGATGCCTGCTCCTCTTTCTGGAGTGCCTCCTGAAGGCGCCCAACCTTGGCAGAGTGAGCTTCCCTCAAGCAATCGATCTCGGCCCTAGCGTCCTTAGCCTCCGCTTGAGCAGTCTGGGCCCCTTTGATGGCCCTTGAGACCTCGGCCTTGCGAAGTTTCGTCACCTCCACGTTGGTGAGCAAGTGGTGCCCCAGCTGCAAAGGATAAGATACAGGTTATTATTGCGAAGTCTGTGCATATTCGATCAAATGCAGGAAAGGAAGCTCGCTTTCTCGAGAAAGGCTGCATAAGAGTCTCTTATCTTCTCTTCATCATCTGTTTGGAGCAACTCATCAATCAAGTGTGGAAGGGCGCAACCCTCCATTAAAGGCTGAACAACTTCCCAGTCATCCAAGGAACCTTGACCTGGGCCCAGGTTATTGCTGCCACATTCCCCAACATTCTTTCGAGTCTTCTTGGTGGCAACCTTCTTCTTTCTCTTTATCACCATCCCCTGCTTAGGAGGCACGGTGGTGGCAGTTTCATTGGGCGAAGTCGAGCTTGGCGCGACTGTGGTAACCTCTGGAATGGGAGCAGCTTTGGCCAGAGCGGCCGAGCTCGGGTCTTTGACCTTTGCTCGCTTTGACGATTTCCCCGAAGCACCGCTCTTTCTTTTGTGGGCTTTAAGTCCCTTTGACAGCATCTCCAACTCTTTAGGAGTCATTTCTACAGTAGCAAGTAAGCCGAGGTTAGAAAAAATGAAAAGAACAATTAATGAGATGTGAATGTATACCTATCGAGTTGAAGGGACTTAAGCCGAGGTTAAACAAGGTCTGATCAACTAACAATTTAGATAGTGAAGGCGCTTCATAACTCTTTAATTTGTTGACAGAGTCGAGGTACTCTCTTTCTAGCCTAGGGGCTCGGCGGACTAAATCCCTCAACTGACCCCATGAAGGAAGCCCTAATTCTAAGGACAGGAAAGAAATGAAGAAGAACTTTCCCTTCCAGTTATGAACGAAGGAAGGGGCACCTTTAAGCAACTCCTTGCCAAACTGGGGGGATAAGTACCACCAATCCTTGGCAGAAGGGTGATGCTTAAGATAAAGAAGGTCCGGAATAGAGATTGTTGGATGGACTTCGGCCAAAAGACAGAGAGCTAGGAACTCTACAATGAACCTAAAGGAGTTCTGGATCATTAAAGCGAAGGATATGTTTAAGAAATGAAAAAGTACAATTACGAAGGAAGGGGAAGTCTCAATCCAGCGCGGAAAGCTTCCAAATATAAATAGAAACGACCCGAGGAGGGGCGCAAGCTCGGCCGCTTGAATCGGGAAGCTCCAATTCATACTCTGAAGGAATTTCGTATTGGACTCTGATTGAAGACAAGTGATCAGGAGAGAGGGAGCAAGGGATTGTTTTTGGAACAAAGGTTGGACAAGGTACTTCTACAAGTTCGACTCTATTCCTAGAATAGGGATCAGGGGAATTCGAGTTGGCCGGACTTCCAGAACTAGTGGACTAGGATATTTTGGAGGTCATTTGGATCAAATAGAATCAGAAAAAACTCCCTAAAATCGGAATAAGTCGGCGGATAAAACTCAAAGAAGCTTTTGAAGAATAGAAGGCAAAAGAGCAGTAAGAAAATATAGGAGAAGGATTAGAGTGCTAACCTAAGATGGACGAAAAACTCAGCAATGCTACTGGAATAGTGAAGGAAGAGTGAAGAAGGCGTTGGAGACTGGAGAAATCACAGAAGAAGATGGAATAGGATGCTTGGGCGTGAGGAAGACGAAAGTCGGAGAGGAAAACAAGGAAGAAGAGGAACTGGAATAGAAAAAGAAGAGGAAGAAGATGTTTAAATAGCCGAGGGAATTCAGAGGGGGTTATGATTGCAGATCACCCACACCCAAATCTCATTTGTTGCGTGTCCCATTCATCATGGCAGCAGCACCTGACACCTGACAGGACATTTATGGCACCGTACATCGAGCTCCGCATTGGGGAGAATTTCAAATGCTGAAGTCATTTCAAGTCATTCGATATTAATGAAGCTTCAGTGCCAGTTTGAATATGCCAAACCTTTTTGTTTCCCAAATGAGGAGAGCTAGGGAGAACTTCGGCGGTTGCAGATTTTGGTACTTCCTTCATCCGAACTTCGAAAACGGGAGTAGGGGGACATATGTTGGGGGTAAAATAGCTCCCGCTGAAGTCTAATCAGATGTCCGACCTTGGTACAATGCTATTTGAAGTATTGATGGTTAGGTTCGGACTTCAACCAAGTTGCTACCCTATTTTAGGTAAGAAGGTCGGCCTGTAGACCCTGCACCCCAGATGACCCTCTCAGCTCTCTCGATAACTGCAGAACTTGTTAGACATACTAAACTCCGGCCAGACGAACTTGAACAGTGAAAGGAGTTGTTATCCTATTGGTTCCGATCCTTGGCTCAAAGTAAGTAGCATGCCCCTAGTTAATATCGAGTCCCAACATCATCTGACCTTGTTTAGTAGCCGACCTTGAAGGTGGCCGAATTTCTCTTATGAATTGCGGATCTTGGCAGCCTTACACTAAGGACCTCGGCTAGATGAGCTTGAGTCAACTAAAGGACCACACCATCCACATAAATCTGGCCTTCTACCTGGAGCAAGCAGCAGCCACTCCGCAGCCAGTGAATCCGCAGCCAGTGAATCTTGGTACTCCATCCTGGCTTCAAGTTAAATATAAACATCTGCCAAATTCCTTCAGGTGGCACAATCCTTATTGCAGAACTTGCCGACCCTCTCTGGTCTCCAATCTACCAAGCAAGAACGTCCACACCCGCTCTCGGCCGATCTTGAAGGCAGCCGAGCTCTTGAAAACTATCAAAGACAGCTCCTTAAAGGTTCAAACTCAGAGTCTGGTTGCGAACCCGCCACCATTAGTGCCAAAAGCCAACCTTCGAGCTCAATTGAATCGACCTTCAGTTTTGAACCTTGGCATGACTGGAAAACCTTCGACCTTCTATCCGAACTCCAACAAATGAAATCCAACTAAGCAAGTTGTGATAAAGAGCAGCCCACTCTCCATAACAAACTCCGAATGGCCTGAACGACCTTCTGACATTCTGTTATGGCTATCATTGTCATTCAGTTACAGACTCCGCCTAACCCTCCAGATACGTCTTTCTCTTTTAAGCTTTCCTTTCTGCTAAAATTCTCCTGTGTACTCCATTCTTGTTTACCAGAAGACTAACTTGACGGTCGGAGGGTCTTGCCGGAGCCACCCACCTCTGGTCTGGACTTCATCTTACAGGTCACGTTGGTGAGCTCGTCTTCTCCACCTCCGGCGAACTCTAGCATCCAATGGTTTTTTGCACCAACACAACCTTTCTCGCTAAAATCTTTACATGAAGAAATCCTTGGATCATCAAACCTAATTCAAGGCATATCTCTATCTTTGCACTAGACATCCATTATTTTTTCCTTCATTTGAGTTTGACCAACATTTTAGGCCCTCTCTCTTGGGTATTTCATAGTCTGGCTTCAGCATTTGTGTTTACTTCAGTTTAACAACCATTGAGAGGATAGGTCTTGTGGCAAGCTCATTTTTTTCTGTGTGAGTTTCGGATGCTGTTACATTTTGCTTTAAACAGCCTGCTATCAATTAATAATCATGTATTCCGATTTTGCTGAAGGTCCTTGAGTTTTTATGGTTATTGCTTTCAACATTTAAGAAATTTTAGGTGTCTTCTGTGGATCATAATTGCAATCATGATACCTTGATCAGAGGTGTATCACGCCTGGTAGATCTTGTGCCATTATTTCTGATTATAACTTTTTGAAAATTCTTCATACAGTTAATATTATTTATGTTATAGGATTTGGCAAGGGCTTTTGTTATGGTTCTTGGCAATTCAAAAGCAAGTAAACAAGTGTACAACATTTCTGGGTCCAAATATGTAACCTTTGATGGGTTAGCAAGGGCATGTGCCAAGGTAACAAATCTTGAAGAAATGAAAATTCTAGTACATTTTGCATGCATAGATTTTGATTGTTTGTGTTATTGCAGGCTGCTGGGTTTCCTGAACCAGAAATCGTTCACTATAATCCCAAGGAATTTGATTTTGGAAAGAAGAAAGCCTTTCCTCTTCGAGATCAGGTATGCTTAGTTGGTTATAGGCCTCTGTCCGATGTGAAGATTTTGTAGTACCACAGTGTGAAGTTCTCCAGTTAAGTTTGTGAAGGAGGAAAGGTAAAGATGAGAGTGCAATGATCTCTGTATAGTAAAATATAAAGTATGGGTTAGAAATGACAATACTAGAAGAACGATCAATCTAGCTAGTTGGTGCCTCCCTCTCCAAGTGAGGGAGGTTTCAGGTTCAAACCTGTGGTGAAAATTTAATAATAGAGAGCAAACTGAGATGGTAAGGAACTGAGGAAAGAAAATCTAAACCCCTGCATTTGGAGAGGGTATTGATTTATTAGGAAAGGTCATATCACAGAAAACTTAAGTTAGGATCGGGGCTGTAATGAAGTTTGCACTGCTTGAAGATGAAACTTCAAATGTTAATAACCAAGAAGGATTCATATGATAAACCTCACAATTGGCTATTGCAATTTTTGTTGGCTTATCCTGCTTATCATGCATGTAAAGCAAAATAAAGAATGCAACAGTTTCGACACATGCAGATATTTATTTATTTTTTACAGTCAGAAGTAGCGATGCACCTTGCAAACCTTGCAAACGTGAGACATGTTTGATTTATATAATGTTATCTATCGCACATGCAAAACTTAAAGCTGTTTGTCAGGGTTAGAGGAAGCCAAGAACAGTCTCCGGTATGTTAGAATTGCAGTCTAATTGTTATCTAATACATTCCCCATCTAGTTAATGTTTTCAATGGACTGGTAAAACTAATGATGTTGCAGCAAAATGCTCATGTCACTCATCCCAAACAGCTGACCCCTCCTTTGTACCCTTTATGTTGAATTATTTGGTTTTTTTTGGGAGGCCTTGTGAGCTTCAAACATGATCAGACACAGCCATTAAGCACAAGTAGGGAAGTGCAGCAAAATAACCCAGTAGATCACTTTCTCTATGAAATCAGTTTGTTATTGAAGTTTACTCTCTCTTCCTTGTTCAAACAGTCTGCCTTCGTTGCATACCACTCTTTCCACTGTATTAATTCTTTAATAAAAACTAAATCAGCCAATCTATTCAACATTCTTTGGTAACATTAAACTGTTCACCACATCATTAACTGTTGGTTGTGATGACTGCCTGCATTCTTATTGCTATGAAAGAATGTTAAATTGCAACAACAAATATGCCATGCAGTACCCCGAATATGAAGAAAATAGTTACATTCTTCTCTCAAAATAATTTTGCAGCATTTCTTTGCATCAATCGAGAAAGCTACATGGGATCTAGGTTGGACACCCAAGTTTGGCTTGATAGATGGTCTTGCTGATTCATACAATCTAGACTTTGGCAGAGGAACTTGCAGAAAACCAGCTGACTTCTCGACAGATGACATGATTCTTGGCAAGTCCCTTGTACTTCAGAGTTAGATTGTTGACTTTATCCACAACGTCTACCACCCCACACTCCAAGGTAATTGATTCAAGGAGGCTGGAATTTAAGTCTTAATGTCTATATCCTCATAAAATCTGGTGGAAATCAAAACTGTGATGAAAATATAGCTTGAGTAGTTGAATGTGCAGCAAAAAGCCTACTAAATTCTTGTAAGCAATTGTTGGTGTTGCTGCATTTTGTATTTGCTTGCATCAAATCATTCATGCTGGCTGGGTCAATGACATGCTGAACTCTTGGTGAAATTGAAACGTGTATTGTAGCAGTTCTTTTACCCCCTTTGCCCATATGTGGTCCATGGGTGGCAGAAGTGGATTTTTATTTACAAAGCATGCGGTGTTCCAAGCTATTGTTTCTCACGATAATGATCAAGAAAGACTTCAGGCACAAGTTTGTACACATTAGTCATTTTAACCTCTTAATTGATTCATAAAATATAATGAATGGAGTAACAATTACAGGCCGAGGCCTCACCAATGTCATGGAAGGGATACGTTCATTCAAGTTTGAAGACTATGAAGGTTAATTTTTTTATTTTCTGTTTCCTTCTTCTCATAAGATTTACCTAATTCAAATTAGCTAAACATTAGCCTGAGCTATCTCAGCAGTCTTTTGTTTTTGTTTTGTTTTTTTGTTTTTAAATATGGAAAAGGAGAAGCAATTGCCACCCAAATGTTATTAAATGTTAAAATTGTATAGGAAAGAGGAGCAGAGTGTGAGACAAGCTCAGTTCGTGATACAAAGAGGAAGACCCAACAAACCTCAAAGAGAAATAGAGTGTTGATGAGAATCAAAAACTCTACACTTATTTTAGGTGGAGAGGTCGTAACTTAAAAATTAAAAATTTTGAATAATTGAGAGATTTTCGAGAGATTTTATCTTGTTTCTATCTTATTTAAGAAATTTTATTTTATTTTTTTATTGAGAGAAAATTTTATTTTTATTTTAGAGAGATTTTATCTTATTTCTATATTGAGGGATATGATTTTCATTTTTATTAGGATATGATTTTATTTTTATTTTATTTGAGAGTCTATTTAAGGACTCCGATTGTATTAAAGAGGCAACTGGAAATGACAAATTGAAAATCTTAAAGTTAGTTATTTTTTTTCTCTTCATTTCTTTATTTTTCTTTCATTTTATCTTTCTTTCTTGTTTGCCATCTTGAGTTTCTTAGTGCCACATTAAATTAGTATCAGAGCCCTGTCAAATCATTTTCTATGCACTATACAAATTGCTTTGAGATAATTGATCTCATCTCGTATAAGGTACAGTTCTTTTATGAATCTTGTGACTTCTTCAAATTATAGGTAGCTTCTATGATTGCTTAGATTCTTTCTTTTATTTCATACTTCCCCAAACAAAAAAAAGAAGAAAAGAAAAATTTGAATTATTTTGTTGGCCTTATTTTGTTCACATTTATCTACAGTAGCTCGGTTATATCATATGACCTCTTTGATACTACATGAGTTAAAAATATAAGCATTGCATTTGATTTTGCATTCTTCATTGTGAGCAATGTGGTGGAATTTCTCTGTAATTACAACATTTTAGCCTAAAATCACTTTTGTTCTTGCCCTTCCTTGCTACCATGATCATTGGCAATTTGAAAGATACTCATTCGCTATGAAAAAAGAGCTTGAATCGGTTAAAAATATCCAAATTGCATTTCAAAAGATTTTAAACCAAATATGCCAGTCATCGACTTCAAATTGAGCTTAATGAGCTTCGTACTAATCAAGTTGATTACCACATGGACATGGGTAATCTCATCGCTTAGCACATCAAATGCCAATTATCCTTGAAAGAGTTAAGATTGGATAAACAACCTCTAGAGGATGATTATACTAGTAGTCAACCCATTCATTAGCCTCCTTCCTAGACTCTTAAGTCAGTTGGTCGTTCGAGTCATGTTTTATAGACTAATCAATCTTTTCAAATACCTCCAATCTACATATCAATCCCTCCAATTATCCATCATTCCATAAATAATTTTCAAAGTCTTCATAATCATAGGATTCCTCCATATGACACAGCAAAAAGCTAGGGATGATGAGTACTATAGAGATGACTATCAGGAAGAAGTGGAACCACCTATTTTCCTAACTAGACATCATGAGCAACTTACTAGGTATGCTTAAGGCCTTAGGCACTTCAGACATTAAGGTCAATAATTTAGGTTGTATCCGCCTAGATGTGAGGAGTTCGAGGAACCTCCGGGGTTAAGATTGATGTCGCTTCCTATGATGGTAGGTTAGACCTAGATACATTCCATGATTACTTACAGGACTTAGAGGCTTATTTTGAATGGTACCACATGTCAGATGCATCTCGTGTCCACTTTGCTAAAATAAAACTTGTGGGTTTTGCCAAGTAGTCTTGACGGACAATCCAATAGGATCTAGAGTAATTGGGACATCCTAAAATAAGCTCTATGAAAACTATATTCCCACTTACTATGGGAGTCGGTTATTGGACCAATGGTATACTCTTAGGCAAGGAATTATTGCCCAGAAGTGTAGCAACCTAAGATGGGGTAAATTAGGTTATTTAAAAAATTTATCTAAATTAAATTTTAAGCAAGAATATGCTTCAATTTAAGCTAAGTAGTGTATTTGATGTATGTATAATATATGCAATAGTAGAATTAAGGTACAAGCAAGCAAAGCTTAGATTAAAATGATGCAAGGCAAATATGAAAAGTAAATAGAGCAAGCATACCATAAAGATAAAGAAATTTATAGTTGTTTGGTATAATCCCGCACCTACATCTACTCTCCAAGAATTTTTTGAAAACTCTACTATAATCACCTGGCTATAGTGTATTTGTTTTAACCTAGGTTCATAAACAAATCTAATTGATTTTTTAGGATCACTAACTATAATCTTACATCGATAGTTTGCTGGGCTCACTATCAATCCAGTTGTTTTAGATCAATCAACCAAAACCTACAATATCCAATTACGGGCTTGGACTGGCCTTTAACTCAAGTTTCTTTCCTCAAGAAAATTTGTAAAGAAATAAAAAATACAAAGTATACAATTTCAGCACAAAAGAAATAGAAAATAAAAACTCTTTTGAAGTGCGAAAAATGAGCTGAATGATTAATCTTTTGAAACTTGATTTTTCTTCAATCGATGCTTGAGAGGATGTTGAGAATGTTGGAGAAGATCATTCTTGGAAATCTCTCAATTTTGTGCACTCTATCCCTCTCTTTTTTTCTTTCTCAAAGATATTCAATGAACCTCTCTTAGTTTAAAGATTTTCTCTCTTTAATTCACTTGTCTTCTTTCCTAATTGAATCTCTAGCCTTTTATATGCTTGAAAGTGTCTGAAGAAGGAGTTTTGATCGTTGAAGTCCTTGGAATAGTTGTTGGAGCTAAAATCTAGCCATTGAAATCAAATCTGAATTTCTACAAAACTAGTCATTGGGATTCGTGTCGACTCAGATTTGGGCTCGAGTCGACTCGAGCTATCTCCAACTCCGCTCAAGCCTCTTTTCCAAAAACCTAGCTGTCCATCTTTTTCTATAACTTTGACTCAAATGATTCGAGTCGACTCGAGGTGCTACTCAAAGCTTTGAATTTTATCGACTCGAAGGTGTGCTAGCCAAAATTTTTATGTGCCAAAACTATTTTTCTTCACTATTTTAGCTTGAGTCAGTTCGATAAAATTTGAGTCGACTCGGATGATAGCCAACTAAAATTTTTTGCATATTTTTCTACTTGAGGACCTTTTTGTCTTTAATCTTTTAGAACTTCTTTCACCTTGATTTCTAATGTCTTTCACAGCATTTAGGCTTCCAAAACTTCTTATTTGAGTCTCATTTGATCATTAATTATCATTCTTTTGAGATGATTTCTTCTACAAATAATTTTTTCATTTTAAGCATCTAGAAAATCCTACATTCACTCATGAACATATGATTAATACCATAATCACTCAATATTTTGTAATCATCAAAATCAATTATAGGATTAACAATCTTCTCCTTTTTTATGATGACAAAACTTTGAGTATATACATAATAAAGTATAATGTGTTTCAACTGATTTATCAATATGAATATGAATCATGAAGTGAATAAGTAAGTGCTTACAAGAATATACTTGAATGTTTCAATAAGATTTATCAAAGTATTTTTATTATAAGTTTTGATGCCAAAACTCAATATCAATATTTAAGATGGCAGATATCGAAACATACTCATTTTATATAAAGATTTTAAGCAAGCAAATGAGTATTTTGCATCTTAAGCATATCTTTCTCCCATATACTCAATATAAACATGAAGTATATGAGTAGGTAATTAATTCAAACATAAACTCAACAAGCATATACTCAATATAACATATCTCCCTCTTTTTGACAGCATCATAAAGTCCAAGGAAAAGATTTAAGATAAATCATCAACATCAATTCAAATTCATATATATACACTTTCAAATTTGACTTAGGTTCTTTCCCTTTCAAATTTAACTTTTCTCTATTTGAAACAATGTAGATTTTGAAACTTTCCTCCTCCTTTTTAAATGAGTCAAAATTATATATCAAATTTAATTCAAGCTTGGCTAGTTTTTGTGTCAATTAAGTTTTGAACAATATAAGCTTGATGGCACTTCTCTTCATTCTCAAAAGTAAGAATGCAAAAATATTTTTATAAATTCAGTTGGACATATGCTTTAAGCTTTAAAGATCTAAGAGATAGAACTTTTTCAGTGCTAAGGATTTTGAATAGATCATTCAAAGTAAATCAAAAGAGATATTTAATTTGATGCATAAAGATATTAATCTTTGGAATTATCTCAAGAAAATAACGTCAAAGATAGGACAATACAAAATAAATTTGAGACAAAGCATCCTTTTCATTTTGCCAAATAATAAATAGATAGAGTTCAAGGCAATAACAAGTTGTCCAATACCAATTATGAAAAAATATGATATCAATCGATTTAGCTTTTGATCAAAAAGATGAATCGATTAAATTTAGATCAAATTATTTTGATAATTTATTTTGAATTGATATCAATGGATCATATAAGATAAATCATAGAAAGATTTTTATTTAAATTTATATCTTCCTTTTCTCAAGAAATATCACTCAATTAAGTTTAGAAAAGATATAAAATTCTTTGAATTTATTTTAAATGATATTGTATCAGCTATACAAAATCAAATTTGAGACCAACATAATCTTCTCCTTTTGCCAAAAGATAAAGTAATAAAATTTAAAGCAAGAATAAACCATTTGATATAAATTGTGAGAATCATGATACAGATTGTGATAATATTCCTAAGAAATTCTACTTGATGCCAATTGAAGGAAGTTCGAAGTTCTTGGAAAAAAAATGGTCCATTTAAATAAAAGATAATCAATTTAATTCTTCTAGGTATTAAATATTTTGAAATTCAAGTCAAATAGCAACTATCCAAAAAGAATTATCTTTCTTCTTTTGATCAATGTAGATTTATAAGCACATCTCTTCCTTTTTGAATAATGGTGGATGCATTAAATAGATTCTTCATTTCAATTATGGAAAAGCTTGAGTTTCAAAATTTTAGAGAGTTGAAACTTTTCAAAGACTAGGGATAAGCATAAGATAAATTTCATTGCTTTCTTTCTTTGAAAAATATCAATTATTTACATTCTTAAATGATGTCATTTTTCTAGATTTGTTTCGAAAGATATCATATCAAAAATATATCGAAGCAAGGTATAGTATCAAGCAAAGTATGCTTGAAAAATAGATAGTTTTATTTTAATTATTTTGAAAACCAAACTAAATACTATCTTCTTTGAAAGATTTTCTTGATATCAAATGAAGAAACTACTTGAAGTTTTCAAATTCATTTTTCAAAATAAACCAATGAAGTGAAGTATTTTTCAGATACCAATCAATTATAAGATGGTACAATCAAACCAATTAAGATATGAATGGATAAATCAACAATCATATAAATGCTCAAATTAAAGATGGACAAATCAAGCAACATGAGTGACTTCTTTTTAAGTTCAACAATGATTTTTTTGAAATGAGTCAAACTACATGAATATTCAAATATGTAATATGATGTCTCGCGAAAGATTGCAGCTCTTAACCAATGAAGGTATTACCTGAAGATCTAAGAAGAACAATTTCTTTTGTTATCTTTCAACATAACTCAACTAGAATTTTCAATCCGAATAAGATTAAGTTTAAGAAATATTTCTTCCTTATTTTAAATTCAAAATTAACTTGGTTGGTTTTATAAAACATAATTTCAATAGTGCATTTTCTTTTTCTTAAGACCATAGATTTGAAAAGAAATACTTCTCAAATTTAGTTAAGGATCAAAAAGCTCCACGAAAAGGATTTTAGAAATCATCAAGTAGAGTATCAATTGAATTCATAAATCTACAAAGACATATTCTAGAGCACTTTTAAACTTAAAAACATCTCTTGAATTTAGATCGCATAAGATCTTTGCTTCCTTTTTGCATAGAACAATTTATAGAAAAATATCATCAAAATCAATTAAGTTATATGAAATTCAGAAATTATAACTGGATGTACCAATAATTTGCTATCTTTGAGTATCGAAGAGTATCAAACTTAGATTTGTGGCACACTTTCCTTTGCTTTCAAATGCATGAATGCAAAGCACTTTCCCAAATACAATTAGACACAAGTGTTTCAAAACTCATCTTGTCATTTTCAAATTCAAATCAAAGTATTTTTGAGCTAGAGTAGTTTGGAATTCAATATCAAGATGAGTCAATATGTAAAATTCAAATCATCCTCTTCTTAGAAAATATTACTCAATTAAGTCCAAAGAGACATGAAATTTTTAATTTTGTCTCAAATTACTTTAAGAATATTGCAATGTGAGTCAAATTTTAAGACTAAAAGATCAATTCCATTTACCCCAAAAGATTAAAATAGTAATTTGCAAGGTGTTGGTGCAGAAAACTACGGATGCCGGAAAGAGCTAGAGTCAAAAAAAATGCGGTTGCCGTCGGGACCTACAAAAGAAGTCCGAATCGGAGGTAGGGTGGCTCCAGCAAGATCCTTCGATGGTCAAGTTGGTGTTCTATCAACAGAAATGGAGCATTCAGAAGATTTTAGCAAAGTTTTGAGAAGAAGATGAGAGCTTAGAGAAAAACATATTTGGAGGATCCCTTATATAGGTAGAGCTCATAACAGACTGATAGTGATAGTCGTAACCATCTGATAGTGGATCGTTCAGAGCCACATGGAGTTTGTTATGGTGGGTGGTGTTCGTTGTCGTAACATGCTAGGCCGTTGGAGATCAATAGTTAATGTTCGGATAGAACTACCAAACCTATGAGCAGATAGCAAATAGTAAAGAATTCTGCATCCTGGTAGCTCTGGAGGGGTTCGATCATCTTCGAGGTTGTCTACAGGATAGCTGACATTTGCAGGCAATGAGGTCCTTTTACTATTTAAGCCCATCTAGTCAATGTGCAAAACGTAGGATGGCTGATTTGACCACTTAAAAGGAGATCAACTGAAAATGAAGTTCGACTAGAAGGAGTCCACTTGGCGACTGGAAGAAGTTCAACTAGAAGGAGTTCACTTGGCGACTAGAAGGAGTTCGCTTGGCGACTAGAAGGAATTATGCTAGATCGATCAAGAGCTAGAAATTCTATTTGGAAGACTATTCCTTTTGAAGTTCGGTTATCTTTAGGATTGTCCGCAAGCGGATAACTACTCTAGATTAAAGGTTGAGGATGGTGGATTCATTGATTTAGGATAGCGGCCAGGCTCTTCGAGGAGAGGTTCGGACTTAATTTGATGACAAAGTCCTTTTGTTAACTCTAGCTTGCACGCTCAAAATTCTAGATGCAAGAATGCCAAGATCCGCCACTCTTAGTATGGCACAAAAGTTCATTTAGAGAGAAGCCCTGTCAGTTTGAGATCTTTGATGTGAGACCCAGCTACAATGGAGAGACTTGGTTTGGAGGGGATCTAGTTAGAGGGAAGTTCAACCGGCTTCAAGGTTGGTCGTGCTGGACTATGTTGGAATCGAATACTCGACCTACTACTAAGGTGGCTGCTTTCACTGTTCAAGTTCATCCGGATGGAGTTTGCAATATCTTGCAGGTTTTGGAGTTATCTAAAAGGGCCAATAATCAAAACTAACAAGATCATCCGGCAAGCCCAAGTTGAGGATCTGCAATCTTGGAGTTAACTGGAGCAGAAACTCTCATTGATTGAAGTTCAGTCATGATCATCACCACCGGATGGGGTTGCCCCGAGACTTGATATCTTGCTGAACTTCGGCAGGAGCAGATTTATCTCCAACATTAGTCCTCCTACTCCCAAGTTCGAAGTTCAAAAGAAGGGAGTAAAGAAAATATGACTGCCGAAGTCCTTTTCTGGTTTCCCACGCTCATAGGATGGAAAGTTTCGGCATTATTTGCACTAGCGCCAAAGCTTCTTTAATATGAGGTGATCCGACATGACAGGATTTCAAAACTCCCATCGAAGCTCTGCCTAAGGTACAGCTAAATTAAGGTTCTGCTAGCCACCTGCTTTCTGACATGATGAGTGGACATGTGTCAAACGAAGATTGGCTAAAGAAGACTTGCAATCATAATCATCTTGGGCTTCTCTAAAATATTTAAGCTCTCTTTCTTCTTTTGAAACCTCATTTTGCTTGAATCTCCTTCTTTCTCCTCTGGTTTCCACCTTCTTCCCATTTGAGAGCTTCGGTTCCTTCTGCTGTTCTCTTCGGTCTCAGGCACTTTTCGGTTCGATTTTTATCGCACCGATTGTCTCCTTGCACATTTCAACCAATCTAGGTTAGTCCCAAAACCTTCTTTCAATTATTTTGATGTCTTTTGCATCTTGTCCTTTCAATTTCTTCAAAGAGATTTTATCTCTTATTTTTCTTGATTTTTGAAATCTTTTTCTAAGTTTGGTTTGATCCAAATATCCATCTAGGAATCCGGTTCAACTAATTCTAGGAGTTCGACCCCTCTAATCCTGATGGATCCAACCCTTAAGGACACTGAACCCATAGAAGCAGCCCATCCTTCTTTCATCCTTGATAGCATTCCTTGCAAACTTTATCATGAAGATCTTTCTCTGATAAGGATCCAGTTTGGGATCCCTTCAGAGTTCGAACTTAAACTTCCCAGGCCCAGCGATTGAGGCTACTCTCCTCCTCTGGGTCGCTTTTGTTTATACACAGAAGCTCTTTGTGTCAGACTTCGGCTACCGATCCCTCCCTTTATAGTAGCCATTTTTAGATTCTTGAACATCTCTTTTACCTCCATGGTACCAAACTCATTTTAATTCATCATAGGATTTCTTTCTTTATGCATCATGGACGAGGTCTGACCTACTATTTCTCTATTCCATAACTTCTTTACATTCAAACATCATCCTACTACTAAGGATTGGTGGTATGTCTCCTCCAGTTCGGTAAGAAGGGGTTGCTTAGGGGTGCCCCTTCTTCCATTCACAACTGAAAAGAAAAATTTTTCTTCGTCTCGTGTCCCTCCTTAGAATTAGGGCTTCCTTCTTGGGGGGATATGAGGAACACAGTCCACCAAGCTTCTGGACTAGAAAAACAAGATCGAGACTTGGCTAGCAAGCTGAGGGATTACCAAACTCCTCTGATATCTAGCTTTTTGGACAATCAAACTTTGTTTAACCTCGGCCTTAGTCCCCTTGATCTGGTTGGCAGTTTTCGCAACCTATCAATCATACTTTGTTCTTTCTTTTGACATTAGTTTTTAATGTTGTAGAGATGACTATGGAGGAGCTGAATCGACTATCCAAGAAAATCAAGTCCCTCAAGAGGAAGAGTGGTTCCACTGGGGAGCCATCAAAGAGGACTCGCATTGAGGAGACGAGCTTGGCCATGCCGATCCAGGTTGTACCTACCCTAGAAATCAACACGACCACTCCGAGCCCGACTTTGCCTGATGAAGCTGTCGTCCCTGTGCTTCTTGAGTAGGGTGAAGCGGTTGAGAAGAAGAAGAAGAAGACCGCCACTAGGAAGGTCAGGAGGAAGGTCGGACATTCTAACGGCGAGAGCTCCAGTCAGGAGCAGGATTCTTTGGACGATCGGGAGGTCATCCACTCTTTGATGGAGGAAAGTATCCTCCTGCACATCGTTGACAAAATGGTTCAGATGGAGAATGCAGAGTGGTTTGATCTTTCGCTGCCAACATAAGGATAATATTGCACAAATAAGTACAACAGTATGATGTATCTATTACTTACCACAAAATGAGATCACAAAAAGGATAATTAAACAAGGCTAATATGATCATACAAAATAAGTAACAGTCTCATAAATAACTTATATGATCATGCAAAATTTGATATATCCTATGGGAGTAATGGACAACATAATGAAGTAAGTCTTGAGGTAGGTGATGGATAAGAAGAGGGTGAAGGATCTTTGGAATCCAATGGTCCAGGAGCAAATGTAGCACTATCTCGCTAGTTCAGTATCCTATCACATAATAACCTCCATAATGCTTAGTATCCTATCATGCATGTCCCATGCTAATTTTTCATTTGATCATCACAAAGTCTGACCCTTTGAATTTTAGTTTTCTCCAACTGAGTTGCTGAAGTGCAAGAACCCACTATCTCTACTTTGGCTCAGTTTCTAAGTGTTTCTGCTTCGACTTAGTAGAGTGCTCTATCCATTTCCTTTCTATTTAATAAAGTTTGGAACCCACTGCATATATCTTTCAATTGATCTAAACCACTAACGGGTGTCACGAAGAGGTGTTCAAGGCGGTCTGAAATGAGTATAATTTTAACTTTCTTTATTTCAGACTCAGATCCACTAAATCCATCCTTAGCATTTTCATAGTGTTACAGTGGTAACGTAAAATGCCTCAGATTGATCGATTGACATTCAAAACACCTCAGCCTAGTTCACGTCCACAAATATTCGAAGGATAGAAAAGTTACTATAATACCCTCCAAACCGATGCCCGACCTTCAAAGGTAGATCCGACCTATTTTATCCAATAAATTACCTCGGATAAGTGACTCACCCCAAAGATTAATGACAATACAGCTGTAATCAAGCCACGAGCATACTATTCTCCGCTAGGCCTAAACTATCAGAGACATGTAAGGCATTTTGATTACGCTGATAACAACCTTCTAGTGCGAGAAGAGCGCCCCTAATCTCGCTACGACGATATTAGCGGCCCAAGATCAGCGTAATGGCGTAACAATCATATGAAACTTTTCTACAAATACAGTAAACCCCGAGAACCCAGGTAAGCAAGAAATTTCTCTCAGAGAACTCATTGTTGCTTGATTATTCTCTACTGACTTGAGCATCAGAGGATCCTCGCTGGAGTCAGATCCTTTGGCCCAGACTTTGTTTTGTAAGTTACTTTAGCACTTCCTGCAAGAAGCCGACTGCTCCATCTCAAGGCAAACCACTTTCAACAAAAATAGATAGAGGAAGAAACTTATCTCTTAAAAATGCCACCTAAGAAGGCATCATCACATCTTAATGATGTTGTAGATGTTGCTTCTTAACAAATAGATCTTTGAGCCAAAGATCGTACTCAATCCCCGATGGTGGAAGCCTCTCCATCGGCTCAACTGATCCCTGTTACTATGGACCAGTTCAACCTGCTCATCCAGCATGTCTAGACTTTGACGACCATCGTTCAAACCATTCAAACCATATTTGCACCTCCACCAATGGCGCCATAGCCAAGTCAGGCTGCACCTACACCACCCACCATGGTGCAATCGATATTTCTTTCAACAGTCCCATCCACGCCCCCAGTTATGATGCCTCTTCAATTGCTGACATTCCATCTACAACAACAAGCCGAACCTCCTCGAGCACCCCCACAAAGTCCTAAGAGGAGGCAGCCCCATCGTGTTGGTAAATATGTAGGGTTTCATGCTTGAATTTTAAAATATTTTTGAAATAAAATGCAGTAGAAGATATAGATTAAACTACAAAAGCATGTAATCTAATTACTAAATCCTACATATAGGACCTATAACATGTCATAATGCATTCTTAAAACTAAAAATAATTATTTTGGTATTGATCAAATCAATACCCTAGATCTAGAATAGTTCTCGATCTAAGCCCTAGATCGCATCTGGGTGAGAGAAGAGATCAAATCTCTTACCTTCACATGGGTTGAGAACTCCATAATTGATTTTCGTTGTTGCTTTCAAAGCCACACATGCATCCGACCTCTACAGAAAGTCCATACAAGACTGCAACAAAATTGAAGGTTCATCCAATAAAGATCCGCTCGAAGTGCTAGCTTCTCGTAGATTTTTTCTGATGGTTAATCTAAATATTATTCTTCGGATCTCTTAGATACTCCAAGAGACAAAAAATGAAAGAAGAAATAATGGAGAAATCCAACCTTTGGACCTTCCTAAAATCAAAAATAAAATATATGAGAAAAGGCCCTAAGAGAAGGTAAATCTTCTCTTTCAGGACATCAACGATTGATGTTCTAAAAACATCTCTATGCTAGAACAAAAAGGAGACCTTCTCCTCTAGATTTTTTTCATATTTCTAGATCTTACACTCTTTAATTTTTTTAATAGAAAAATCTCATAAAAATATGGAGAAGAAGGGTTCTCAAAGAAACCCTAAGAGAAGACGTTCTTCTCTTCTTCTCTCATCAGGACATGATCAGATTTGTCCAAAAATGATCACCATGTCCTAACACCTAGAAGCACAAATCCCCACACCCTCTTCTTCTCTCTCTCTCTCTCAAATTTTTATCATATAAAAATTATATAAAATAAATAAGAGAAACATATTTAAAAGAAAAACAAAGAGAAGACAATCTTCTCTTACCTTTGTACATTAACGATTGATGTCCAAAAGAAAAATCCGCCTCCAAGATAATAGGCACCTCCAACTACCCACGCCATCCTCTCTTTCTCTTCTATTTTTGGTGGAATTCCCAAGGATTTTGATGCTCAAAACAAACTGGAAGGAGGCATCCCACAATCTCTTTCCTTGACTAGGTCAAAACCTAGTTTTAAGGAGGTTTTTTAGGAATCCCTCCCACTTTTTTAGGCATGAGAACAAGGAAACCATTGCACAAACCTGGAGAGAAAAAGGGCAAACAAATATTTTTTAGCATGGAGGAAATTGGCGCAAGAGAGGGGGATGAATTTTGGATTCATGGGATTCCTTCAAAAGCCAAACAACTTTCGATATTTTGATCAATGCAAAATCAAATAAAAAACCACCAGATCAAAGGGGCATGGGGACCATTCATAACATGAGGAAACTCACATAAAATATCTGAAAATAAAAGGTGGGGCATGGGCTACATGGGTGTAAGGGAGGAGTGAGAGTCCCAGTCCAATTGGGACTCCTCTTGTTTGACCAGGTCAAAACTATTTTGAATCTAATTCAAATCTTATTTATACTAGATTAAATGCAATATAATTAAGAGTGATCCTAGTTCAACTAGAAGTTTAATTAAATCAGATTAAATTATATTTAATTTTAATTTAAATTCTAACTCAATTAGGAATTAGGTGCACTTAAATCCTAGTCCAACTAGAAATTATTTTTTCTTGCACTTAGCTTATCCAATAAACCAATTGGACTTGACCAAATTAAGTCCAAACCATTTTTAATTGAATCTAATTTAATTAAACTTGATCTTAGTTTGATTGCTCAATTAAATTGAGTCAATTAGTAATTTAATTACTAATCAATTCTCCTATAACATTTGCATTAGGTCAAATATCAATCGCATTGATTGTTTGACCTTAAAATGATTCTCAATCGTCGATCAACCATCTGATTAGGTTACAACCTCTAATGTGTGTGACCCCATAGGTTTGAACCTAAGTTGGTAGCATAAAAATTAATTTTTATACCAATCGAAATGACCATCTAGTAATGGTATCCGATGTTCGGATAGGTCGAATGTATGCAAAGCAACATTCTTAGAATCCTGACCTATGGTTATCATATAATTCATCCCTATGACTAATAATGCTCAAGATGACTTTGAGTATGCTGTCAACACTCATATAAGCTCTCTCTATTATGTCTTAAAATTTTATAAATCCTATGACACCTCACGAGGATTACCCAGGCCTAGGTTTTGCTAAATTGAAATATAATAAGATATTCTCTTTCTGAAGTTAATCAGGAGTGGTCAATCCCATATTGACTCTCATACCAATTTTATAAGTATTTGATTATATCCAGAAACCTTTTGAATCTACATTAGAAATACAGGCAGTTCGGCATCAAAGTACAGTGAGTTGCTTGCAAGTCACCGTGGTGATCTCAAGTTGGAGGGACACTTATACCCATTGGCCTTAGCTAGCTACTCTTGATAGTAGAGTGCTATATTGATCATGTTCAGTATAGATGTACTCCTATCTCTCACCTGGATGTCATATCAGTATCTCCATACTATTTGGTTATAAGGACAAGCAATGCATATGGCATACAGCGACCTACACTTGATAAGTTATCATCCTCATTAAAAATTTATCATTTGGTCATGAACAGTTTAAGAACCATCCAATAAATCTTTCTTTATCGATTGATTGTGGTTCTAAGGACTTCATCATAATTTGAGTTTATTTAAGAAAGATAGAACTTTTATGATGAACCAGCCAAATAACTATTATTATTAGATAATTCATATACTAATTTCAATCATCTAATACTTAGATGATTGGCTTTAGGACACATTACACAACACATCAATGATCCCTTAGCCCACAATCTAGGCATGATTCGACTCCCGACCTCGCTCCCCTCAGCAGTTTGAGGCCTACACCGCCTAAGATTTAATTACTGAAAAGAAGCTTCAAGAGTTCGATAAGAAGCTTGAGGCTCTGAATAAAGCTTCTTCTTCTCGTCCCTTTGATGGACTTAGCGACGAACCCCCTTTCGATGAAAAGATTTTGAAAGAGTTGCCATCGCCCAACTTGAAGTTACCTCAGATCGAGACATATGATGGGACAACCAACCCCGTCGATCATGTTGAGATCTTCAAAGCAGCATTGCTCTTTCAGGGAGCATCAGATGCTATCCTTTATCGGACATTCTCCGCCACCCATAAGGGAGTGACCCAACAATGGTACTTCAGCTTGAAACCAGGCTCGATACATTCTTTCAAAGAGTTGAGTCGGTCCTTGGCTGCACACTTTGTCAGCAAAAAAGGGAGTCGATCCGTGATTTTATAAGTCATTTTAATGCGGCAACCTTAGAAGTTTGCGACCTAGACCAGTCGGTCGTAATGACCACCTTTATGGATAGATTGTAGAAGAACGACCTAAAAAGGTCGCTAATAAAATTCTTCCTTTAGGATTATGCTAGTATACTAGAGCGGACAAGAAAGTATACCAACATCGAAGAGGCCTTTGCTGAAGACACCTCCATTGATGTTATATCGGTAGGGTCAATTATGTGAGCTCAGAAGTGGCACTCCTAAGTCTTAAAAATATGAGAAGATAGATCATGGAAAGATGAGAGCAAGCCGAATGAGGAATCGGCCTGAATAGCA
This sequence comes from Cocos nucifera, assembly GCA_006176705.1. NCBI lineage: Eukaryota > Viridiplantae > Streptophyta > Magnoliopsida > Arecales > Arecaceae > Cocos > Cocos nucifera. Next base: position 603,690 of record QRFJ01000554.1, read on the forward strand.
AAGTTTAGGAACTTAGCCGACTTATCCTGAGACTGGGTCGGCTAAATTGGAAACTAGACCGACTCAATCTCAGACTGGATTGACTATGTCTCAAAAAAAATCTAGATAAAAAGCAGCATTTATGGGCTATTGGCATGGTATATAACTAGATCGACTCAGTCTCAGACTAAGTCGACCTAGTCGTAGGTTAGCCGGCTCAGTCTGAAATTAGGTCAACTTAATTTTTGTGGATGTATTTTATGTATGTGAATTATTTAGATTTTGAAGAGTTTTTTTATGAACTTGGGCTTGACCCTTTTGTAAAATATATATACTAAAAATAGATCAAAATTATATATGATGCTGATTTCATTGAATAAAACTTTTTTCTCTTAGAAATTCTTGTGCTCACTTTCTCTCTTTCCACTTGAATTGATTGTTTTGCCTCCGCATTGATCTTAGGAGATTATTCCTTATTGCTTGACTAATCACCAGCAGCCACACCGATCCATGTGTGAGAGGATAATTTTATGACAATTGGTATTAGAGCGGTGTTGCATGGAAGAAAAGAAGACACCTAGGGTTACTACATTCAGAATTTGCTGCATCAAGTTTTACTAAAAAATCTTCTTGTTTTCTTCGTGGTTATCTCTAGATTGAGGTGGAGATTTGTTATACGAAAGAATGGTGATATAGAAGGTTGAAAGGAAGATCTAGGGCTCATAGATTTTCATTGAAGGGTAGTGTTACTGGTGTGTGATCGAAGAAAAGTGTTAGGAATCTGTTCTTGACTTGTCTAAAGTCATGGGATCAAGTGGATTCAAGATGAATTTTGAGAAGTTCGATGGCAAGAAAAACTTTATCTTATGGCAGCAAAGGGTAAAGGACTTGTTGGTTCAATAGAGGATCTATAAAATCTTGACAAAAGAAAGATCGAAAAAGATTAGTACTGAGGATTGAAAAGAGTTGGAGAAAATTGCTTTTAGCATAATTTGGATATGCTTGGCTGATCAGGTGCTGCCCGAGGTTTGCATAGAGACTACGACAAAGGAGCTCTGGACGAGACTGAAGAACACATACATAGAAAAGAACATGATGAATAAGCTGTGGCTGAAGAAATAGCTATATAGTCTGAGGATGTCCAAAGGTGGAGATCTTATACCACATATCCAAAGGTTCAATCAAGTGTGTTCTAAGATGATGAGTTTGGATGTGAAGATCGACGAAGAGGATTGGACATTGTTGCTATTATGTTCTCTCCCTGGTTCGTATGATGGTCTCAAAACAACTTTAGTTTATGAGAAAAAAATTCTAAACTCTGAAGAAGTTGTTAGTGTGCTCAGATCAAATGAGCAAAGGAAGAAGATCTACAAGGGAGACCCTAAGTTTAAAATCTTGGCTGTGAATGAAAGAAAGGAAAGATCAAAGGAGAAGACAAAAGAAAAATTCAAGGGCAGATCGAAGTCTTGAGATCAGAGGAAGATATTGAAATATTATAAATATCATCAACCTAGACACCTGAGGAGAGATTGTCCTCTTTTGAGGTCAAAAAAGGGAAGGCCAGTAAGGAAGATGATACAGCTTCTGTGAGCAGTGGAGAAGATTTGCTAGTTGTATCAGATGAATCCATAGAGTGCGATATTTATGGATATTGGATTTAGCATGCTCGCAGCACTATACTTCTCATCGAGAGTGGTTTGTTATCTATCAGAAAATTGATAGTGGAAGTGTCAGTCTTAGAGATGATCACCCATGCAAAGTAGCTAGAGTTGGCTCTATCAGGATGAGGATGTATGATGGAATTATTCGTACATTATCGAATATCAGGCATGTACCAGAGCTGAAAAAGAATTTGATCTTTTTGGGCTACTTGGAGGAGCAAGATTATGCTTTTAGTAGCCAGGCTAGGAGTGGATGTCTAAAAATTTTTAAGGGAGCTTTGGTGGTGATGAGAAGTAGAAGACTGAGCAACATCTTTATAGAATGAAAGGCTCAGTGGTGAATGATAGTGCAGAGGTGCTAGTAGCAACACAGAAGGAGTAGATTGTATATCGACTGTGGCACTATCGAATGGATCATATGTGTGACTGTAGGCTCACTGAACTTAGAAGAAGAGGTATAATCCCAGTCCTAAAAAAGGAGGGCATAGATTTATATGAGCTATGCATCTTTGGCAAGCAGCATAGGATAAAGTTTGCTAGAAGTACCAAGTGCAGTGAAGGAGTGATAGATTTAGTGCACTCGAATGTATAGGGACCAGCTCCTGTATCAGCAAGAGGTGAGATAAAATATTTTGTCATTTTCATTAATGATTTTTCAAGGAAGATGTGGGTTTATCTAATTAGAAAAAAATCAGAGATGTTTGCCCGATTCAGAGCCTGGAGAGCTGAAGTAGAGAAGAAGTCAGGAAGACAGGTGAAGTGTCTGAGGTCAGATAATGGAGAGGAATATACTATTCTACAGTTTAGAAGGTACTGTGAGAAAAATGGCATCAAATGTTATTACACGATGAAAATGACCCCCCAGCAGAATGGTGTCACAGAGAGGATGAACTGGACATTGATCGAAAAGGCACGAAGTTTGAGGCTGCAGACATCACTTCCAAAATCTTTTTAAGGTGATGCTTTAATTTTTTCTTATTTTCTTACGAATAGGTCCTCTCATCATAAGCTGAATGAAGGCATTCCAGAGGTCTAGAGTGGAAAGAAGGTGAAGCTTGGCTATCTGAAAGTCTTTAGTTGCACAGCCTATGCACATATGGAGGCAATCAAGAGGAGCAAGTTAGACCTAAAATCTCAAAAGATGACATTCATAGGATATCCACAAGGAGTCAAGGGGTACCTACTGTGGAATTCTGAAGCAGAAAAGGTAGTGATCAGCAGGAACATCATTTTTGATGAGAAGAATATCTTGGAGAGGCCTGGGAGTATAGAAGTAACTGAGAAAATAAAGATGAACAATGGTGGCCAGTCAGAGAATGATGACATGCAGGTTACATCTATTTATAGAAGTGTTCCTGTTGAGGTGGAGCTAAGTAGAAAAATTTTATCTCAAATTGAAAATTAGCATGGAGGGCCAACAGTTCAGACAGATGTGCAAGAGCAATCACAGACGTCAGGTAGAGACGTGTTAGTGGGAGTGGCTTTGCACAAGCCCCAGCATACTATTAGGAGGCCGATCAGATATGGCATTGATGATGTTATCTCCTATGCACTCATCACTACTAATGGAGATCTAGAGAACTATACAGAGGCTATGAAGAGTGAGGATCATGACTCATGGATGCTGGCCATGATGGAAGAGATGGAATCACTTGAAAAGAATCAGATATGATAACTTGTGGATCTTCTAGAAGGTGCTCGACCTATTGGCTCAAAATGGGTGTTCACAAAAAAAGAGGTACCTTTAAAATAAGATGGAGTCAAATTCAAAGCAAGGTAGGTAACAAAGGGATACTCATAAAGGAAAGGGATTGACTACATAAAAAATTTCTCTCCTGTGGTGCATCATATATCTATTTGAATTTTGATATCACTGGTGGCACAGTATAACATGGAGTTGGAACAGATGGATGTGAAGATGGTCTTCCTTCATGGCACATTGGAGGAAAGGATCTACATAAAGCAGCCAGATGGTTTCATGGAGATTAGATAGAAAGAAAATGTGTGTTTACTGATAAGGTCTTTGTATGGCTTGAAACAGTTCCCTTGTTAGTGGTATCGAAGATTTGATAGTTTTATTTTGAGCCTAGGTTTCAGTAGATGTGAACATGATTTCGATGTCTACATCAAGAATGTAGATGAGGAGGATGCCCTGTACCTGCTACTATATGTAGATGATATGCTTATAGCAAGTAGAAGCATGAAAGCTATGAAAAGACTGAAAATGACATTATCATCCGAGTTTGAGATGAAGGATCTGGGTCCAGCTGAGAAAATTCTTGGAATGGAGATTTACAGAGATAGGTGCAAAGGAGTGCTCCATTTGATACAAGAAAAATATATTTTGAAAATTCTGAAGAGGTTTAGGATGGAGAAGGCCAAACCTATAGAGACACCATTATCGAGTCATATGTCTCTCTCAAAATTACAAAGTCCTCAGTCAGAAGAGGAGAGAGAGTATATAGAAAGGGTTCCTTATGTGAATGCTGTAGGCAGTGTGATGTACACTATGGTGTGTTGTAGATTAGATATAGCACATGCAGCGAGCATGGTTAGTAAATACATGGCTAACTTTGGTAAGGAACACTAGAAAGCATTGAAATGGATATTGAGATATCTGCATAAAATAAGGGATTATGGTTTGATGTTTGGTGGACAGCCAGGAGGATTTGAAGATGAAGGTTTGGGTCCTCTGGAAGGATTTATAGATGCAAATTATGTAGGAGATCTTGATACAAGGAGGTCTACTACTGGATACCTCTTCTGCATGTATGATGGATCGATGTCTTAAAGATCAATCCTTCAGTCAATTACGGCCTTGTCTACTACAGAGGCTGAGTATATTAGAATAACGGAGGCTGCAAAGGAAGCTTTTTGACTTAAGAGGCTGATTGTTGAGTTGGGGGTGAAGCAGAGCAAGGTTACACTATTCAGTGATAGTTAGAGTGCTTTGCTGTTGGCATAGAACCCAGTCTATCATGCATGCACAAAGCATATAGATGTGAAGTACCATAGGATCAGAGAGCTGGCGGAGGAAGGTGAGGTTAAACTGATGAAGGTCCATACTAAGGAGAATCGGTCTGATGTACTCATGAAGGTACTCCCCAGAGATAGCTTTCAGATGTGTGTGACACGAATGGGTCTACTGAAAAGAGATGAGTTCACAAGGACTTGGAAGCACCAGGATGGAGAATGTGAGCTCAGAAGTGGCACTCTCAAGTCTTGAAAACATGAGAAGATAGGTCATGAGAAGACAGGAGCAAGTCGAAAGAGGAATCAGCATGAATAGCAAAGTTCAAAAACTTAGTCGGCTCACCTTGAGATTGGGTTGGCTAAGTTGGAAATTGGGCCGATCTTGTCTCAGACTGGATCGGTTATGTTTCAGAAAAAAATTCAGACAGAAAGTAGCATTTTTGGATTGTTGGCACGGTACATAATTGGGCCAGCTTAATCTCAGACTGAGCCGACCTAGTTGCAGGTTAGCCGGCTCAGTCTGAAACTAGGCCGGCTCAGTTTTCATGAGTGTATTTTATGTACATGGATTGTTTGGATTTTGGAAAGTTTTTCTATGAGCTTGGACTTGACCCTTTTGTAAAGTATATATATTAAAAATAGGTCAAGGTTGTATATAATGCTGATTTCATTGAATAAAGCTTTTTTCTTCTAGAAATTCTTGTGCTCTCTTTCTCTCTTTCCACTTGAATTGATTATTTTGCATCTGCGTTGATCCTAGGAGATTATTCTTTGTTGCTTGGCTAATCACCAGTGGCCACGTCGGTCCATGTGTGAGAGGATAATTTCATGATAGATTAAGAAGCACCTCCCATCAAAGGAGGATTATCGACAATGCTCCTGCTCTCCACCTAAGAAGCATAAGGGCGGAGGTTCTCTCCAAAACCACTGATCTTCGAGCCCTCAAAGGAGAGATTGACAACGGACTCCATCGAGGTGTTTTTATAATTACACACCTCTAAATACTTCTTAGGGAGAAGTCTTAATGCAGATTCAAAATCAGCTCTCCTAGACTTCAAAAATGTGGATAAATCCAGAGCACCACGATCTAATGAGGTACTGCTTCTATCATCGTCACCATGGTCACGATACGGAAGATTGCCGTCTTCTCCCTAATGCCATCGAGAAGCTCATTCAGGAAGGGAGATTGGAATGCTCTGTCCATGGGAGAACTTCTCCAAGAAGACCTCCTCCAAGGGCCCAACAACAGCCTCCTCAACCTCAGCATCAAGTGCCAATGCCTGCGCAAGAGGCAAGAGAGCCAGCAGCAGAAGAGCGACCTCTCCATGGTGAGATTCACATGATCCCTGGGTGGTCGTTCGAGGTGGTGATGGCAAAAAAGCCAAGATGCGAGGATAGGCTCGGAGAACCAATAACCTTCACTGAGCAGGATGCAGAGGGTGCGCAATAACTGCATAATGATGCTGTGGTTATTTCTTTAAATATTTCTGACTATAATGTACACTATATACTCATTGATAATGGAAGCTCAGTCGATATTTTATATTTTTTCAGTTTCTTCCTCATGAGATTTTCCTTCGATCGGTTAAGTAGATTTGATATGCCGATCCAAAGATTCTTTGAAAGCTCTATATTTTTGGAAGGAATGATCAAGCTGCCCGTCATAGTAGGCACCCCACCTCAGCAAATAACAATACAAGTGGACTTCCTTATTATGAAACTTTCTTCGGCTTATAATGCCATCCTCGAAAGACCCACTCTATGGAAGCTCAGAGCTATTGTGTCCAGCTACCACCTCATGGTCAAGTTCCCAACAATCTATGGAGTGGAGAAAATCCGAGGCAACCAAACTGTGGCAAGACAATGTTTTGCTATCAAGCTCCAAATAGATGACCATGCAAAACTTCAACCCAAACTCCCAATAGGACTAGACGCTCGAGTTGATCTAGTGGAAGATCGGGACCAACCATCTGATGAGTTCTAGGAGATCCCACTGAAAAAGAAGAACCCTTATCGAACCGTGAAGATTGGTTCCTACCTCGATCAGGTAACAAAAATTTAGTTGATCACTCTTTTGCAGGCAAACGCGGACCTCTTCGCCTGGTCAGCTACTGATATGCCTGGGATCGATCCAAAAGTGATGGCTCATCATCTGAAGGTGGACCCTATTTGCCTCTCGATTAAGCAAAAGAAATGGAGTTTGCTTCAGAGCACAAAAAAGCCATCATCGAGGAGTTGGACAAATTGATAAAAGCCGGCTTCATTAGAGAGGCGATGTCTCCAGACTGGTTGGCAAATATTGTCCTGATAAAGAAGGCAAACGAAAAATGGCGTATGTGCATCGACTTCATGGATCTAAATGAAGCCTATCCAAAAGATAGTTAACCACTGCCTCGGATTGATCAACTGGTCAATGCTACTTCGGGGCATGAGCTCCTTAGCTTCATAGATGCTTTTTTCGGCTACAACCAAATCCGGATGGCTCCTAAAGATGAGGAGAAAATGGCTTTTATAACTGACCATGGCCTTTTCTGCTATAGGGTGATGCCCTTTGGGCTGAGGAATGTAGGAGCCACATATCAAAGGTTAGTCAATAAAAATTTTAAAGATCAAATCGATAGAAATATGGAGATGTATGTTGACGACATACTGGTTAAGAGCCGAATGACACCTGACCATGTAGAAGACCTCCAAAAAATCTTTGGCACACTTCATCAATATCAAATGAGGCTGAATCCTACAAAGTGTGCCTTTGGGGTCACTGCCAGCAAGTTTCTCGGCTTTATGATCTCCCCTCGAGGCATTAAAGTGAATCCAAAAAAAATCAAAGCAATTCTGAAAATGTCACCATCAAAAATAATTAAAGAGATACAGCGTTTGACTGATAAAATTGCCTCTCTTAACCATTTTGTTTCTAGGTCAGTCGAGAGGTGCCTCCCATTCTTCCAGATTTTAAATAGCTAATGAATTTTCAATGGACCTCGAAGTGCCAAAGAGCTTTTGAGGAACTAAAAGAATATCTAAGTTCTCCACCTTTGCTCACTAAGCCATTGCTGGATGAAAAACTCCTTTTCTACCTGGTTGTTTCATCGATGGCAATAGTGTGGTTCTTGTATAAGAAGAAGGATGGCTTCAAAGGCCCGTATATTATGTCAGCAAAGTTCTTCATGATGCAGAGACCAGATATGCCAAGATGGAGAAATTGATCTTCGCATTGGTCATCGCTACAAGAAAGCTTCGACCTTACTTCTAGGCCCACACCATGATAGTGCTCATGGATCAACCATTGAGGATGATCCAACATCGACCCAACACTTTGGGTTGGATTGCAAAGTGGGCATTGGACCTCTCAGAATTGGACATACGATATCGACCGAGGCCTTCTATCAAAGCTCAAATTCTAGTAGACTTCATCCTCGAATGCACCGTTCTGGATGAAGAGGCCCCCAAAAAAAATTCAGCAGGCAGACTCGAAGACCCTACAAGTTCGAAGGATGCCAAAAACCTAGGGTCGAGTCATGAAGAAGCGTGGACTCTCCATGTCGATGGCTCATCGAACTCATCAGGTTTGGGGGTAGGGCTTATTCTATCTAGCCCAAAAGGAGATGTGGCGGCATACGGTTTACGTTTCGAGTTTCCTACTATTAATAACGAAGTAGAATATGAAGCCCTCATCGTCGGATTAAAGATTACTTGAGAAATTGGAGCCTAATGCTTGGAGGTATTCGATAATTCTCAACTGGTGGTTGGGCAAATCAAAGAAGAATATGAATCCCGAGAGGAGAAAATGAAAAAGTACCTCCAAAAGGTGAGAGACTTAATCTTGTCCTTTAGATCTTTTAATATCCAACAAGTTTCTAAGATACAAAATGCCAAAGATGATACTCTATCAAAGCTCGCATCCTTGTTGCCTGTTGACCTGAGTAAAGAGACCTACTTTGAGGTCCTAAAATCTTCAAGCTTAGAGGAGTCCCCCATTGTATAATAAATTAATGAAGAACCTAGTTGGATCGACCCAATCTTGAAATACTTGAGGTCAGGAGAACTACCCCGTGATCATAAAGAAGCTCGAAAAATCAGTAATCAAGCCGCCAGATATGTACTGTTCAATAACGACCTATATAAGCGATCTTTTTCTTTGCCTCTCCTATGATATCTTCACCCATCTAAAGCTGATTATGCCTTACGAGAGATCCATGAAGAAATCTATGAAAATCACTTGGGGGGTTGATTATTATCTTATAAGATTCTTCGACAAGAATATTACTGGCCGATCATGAAACAAGATGCACAAGATTTCGTTAGAAGGTGCGAGCAATGTCAGGATTCAATGCTGACTTGCCGTGCCTCTAACTCCTATTGAATCCCCATGATCGTTTGCCCAGTGGGGACTAAACATTCTGGGCCCATTTTCCCGAGCCTTGGATCAGCGTAAGTTCCTGCTAGTGGTAGTAGATTATTTCACAAAGTGGGTAGAAGTTGAGCCCTTGGCCCAAATCAAAGAGACAAAGGTTTGGAATTTCATTTGGAAGTCTATCATCTGCCATTATGGCCTCTCCAAAGTATTGATCTCAGATAATGAAAGATAATTCAGCGATGCCCGACTTCACAAATTCTACGGGGACCATGGGATCGAGCAAGCTTCACTTCGGTAGGCCACCTACAAGCAAATGAGAAGTAGAGGTTACCAATAGGACTCTTTTGCAAGGTCTCAAAGCTAGATTGGACTGAACTGGGGGGGGGTCTTAGGCAAAAGAACTCTACCATGTACTCTGAGCCTATCGAATAACCCAAAGAATCACAATCGATGAAACATCTTTTAATTTGGCATTTGGAATGGAAGCAGTTATACCCGTGGAATTTGGATTCCCTTATTTTCGAATTGAAGAGTATGATGAAGACACCAACCCCACATGGCTCAGAGCCAACCTCGATTTAATCGAGAAAAGCAGGGAGTGAGCAGTAGTGAGGATGGCTACATATCGACAGAGGGTAGCCAGATACTACAATGCCCGGGTCAAAGCTAAAGAATTCCGAGCATGTGATCTAGTTCTTCATAGGATAGAAATCTCAAAGCCCACCAAATAGGAAAAGCTTTCATCCAATTGGAAAAGCCCCTATTAGGTCGATGAGGTGATACAACCAAGAACTTATCGACTGAAGCAACTTAATGGGACTCCACTTCTGAGGCCACGGAATTCAGCCAACCTTCATATGTATTATCAATAATTTAGATAAATGAAAGAATTTATGAATTTGCTTTCTCATTTTATTAATGAATGCTTACGTAATGAGAAGATTCGGAAGAAATGAAATTCCTTTAATTGGGATAATATACGGCAAGCTTCTTAGATCGAAACTACTTCAACTTGAAATTTCTTTGATCAGGATAATATATGGCAAGTTTCTCAGATCGAAACTACTTCAACTTGAAATTTCTTTGATCGGGATAGATGATAATGCATTTCTTGGATCGGAACCACATCGAATCCAAAATCACTTTGATTGAGATAATATACGGCAAGTTCCTCAGATCGAAACTACTTCAATTTAAAATTCTTTTGATTGGAATAATATACGACAAGTTCCTCAGATCGGAATTGCTTCAACTTGAAATTCCTTTGATTGAGATAGATGATAATGCTTTCCTCAGATCAAAATCGCATCAAATCCAAAATCCTTTTGATCGGGATAGATTATAATGCATTCTTCAGATCGAAACCGCATCAACTTTAATCCAATATCCCTTTGATCGGAATAAATTATGGTAAGTTTCTCAGATCGGAACTACATTAATCCAAAATCTCTTTGATCGGGATAGATTATAATGTATTCCTTAGATCGAAACCGCATCAATTTTAATCCAATATCCCTTTGATTGGGATAAACTATGGTAAGTTTCTCAGATCGAAACTACATTAATCCAATATCCCTTTGATCGGGATAAATTGCGATAAGTTCCTCAGATCAAAACTACATTAATCCAAAATCCCTTTGATCGGGATAGATTATAATGCATTCCTTAGATCAGAACCGCATCAACTTTAATCCAGTATCCCTTTGATCAGGATAAATTATGGTAAGTTCTTCAGATCGAAACTATATTAATCCAAAATCCCTTTGATCAGGAAAGATTATAATGCATTCCTCAGATTGGAATCGCATCGACTTTAATCCAATATCCCTTTTATCAGGATAAATTACAGTAAGTTCCTCAGATCGAAACTATATTAATCCAAAATCCCTTTGATCGGGATAGATTATAATGCATTCCTCATATCGAAACCACATCGACTTTAATCCAATATCCCTTTGATCAGCATAAATTGTGGAAAGTTTCTCATATCGGAACTATAGTAATCCAAAATCCCTTTGATCAGAATAGATAATAATGAGTTCCTCAAATCGAAACTACTTCATTTCAAAATTCCTTTGATTGGGTTAAATTGTGGTACGTTCCTCAAAATGAAACTACGTCAAATTGAAATCCCTGTGATTAAGTAAACATTCCTCCGATTGGAACCACATCCCTTTAGCTAATGAAACATTGAGAGATATGACACTAACTCAAAACAATTCCAAAAATTCAAAGAAAAAGAAGGCAATTTTTTTATTAAAGAATTCTTATAAGAGCAATAATACTATTGCTTTTATAAGAAATAACACTAAACATTTTACGATAAAGTTATAGTAGGAGCTACGAAATCGAGACTCTATCTATCGTCTCTACTTCGAAGATAAAGAGACACGATAAGGAAGCCCGATGAAGTTGAAGTCGCTCTCATATAGAATTTGTTCCTCTGTAACTTCAAGACTTTGGGACCCCATAAAGGATTCCCAGAACGATCGGGTGCAAGGTTGAAGGTAATGGAGATCCCGTCGAGGTTGAAACCAGGTTTGCTTGGAGTCTAATTCTTCATGACCTGAAATCAGGAGATCTTCCACTAGCTTGGATGTGCACCCCTCCCCACTATGGAGGTGACACAACCTCAAGTGCCACCTAGAGAGCTGCAAGCTAGAAGTGACGAGGTAGATCCCATCAAGATTGAAGCATCGTTCGCTTGAAGACCAACTCTACATAACCTCGGAACAAAGAACCCCTCCATCAACTCCAGATGCAGATAAGTAACCCGGGGAAAACATCTTAGAATTGCATCAAGTACCCCATCGATGCCCCAAAAATTATAGTTTTCAATAATATTATGATTGAGAGAGCTTTTGAAGCATAAGATGTAATCTTCGGGTATCCCCAGGGGTGGCTCAACTTCTTCCTACTCCCCTACAAGGGTGGCACAATCTTCTGTCCTTTCAAGAAAGTCATGAAATCCTACCCTCATAGGGCAAGAAAACTATAACAAAGCTCTCAGGGCTGAGCGAAAGACCATCCCCTACAGGTGGAGCAGGATGATAAAGGTCTCAAGATCGAGAGTGAAAATAGTCGGATGATGAAACACCCACCACAGGCATCCATGGATCGATTCAAGCTGACCAGTGCTTGTCAACTCCTTCGATCGGGTGGAAGTTACCATGATGAGGGAAAAGAACTTCATCCCCCTCTGGAAGACTAAGCCATCTTACAGGCATTTCACAAGATAGTTCTTAATACCATGGATGGAAGGATTAACAAATGAGAAATTGCCATAAATAGGCAAACTTGTCATAATTACAAAGTGTCAAATCATGCCACATGTAAATCAAGGATTGGACATTTTCGCCACCTTATAGCTAAGTATCAGATTTTGCGTAAGAGTTATGGTTATGATGCTTCTGGTACAGCACGTAGTTAATGCCATGCAGAAAAATGGGGGCATCCTATCAAACACGCACACAAAAAGCGAAAAGATCAATTCATGGATTCTCGCACCAAGAAAAATGAGGCTTGTTGAGCCAAAGTAACAACTCAGATTGGATTAAAACCAAAAGTAAATTTTTATCTATGAAAATTTTTCCCTATACAATAATCTCTAATGTGCCAAAGCATACAAAAATTTAAGGAGTATCCTCTAAGTCAGAAGCGGAAGCATTCGGAACCACATTCAAAAAGCTCAGATCTAATTCCAAGTACTTGGAAGCCACCTCTTCGCAAACGATGCATTTTCCTTCATCGTAAGTGTCCAATACGAATGAGGCTTTCTCTTCCTTGAATTCTTTCGACATCCGAAAGTCATCAATAGCCCTCGAAGCCTTCTCTTCCACTATTTTTGCTACAAGTAAGGCCTCAGCTTTAGACGCTTTGGCTTTGGCAATCGGGCCTTGAGCTCCTCGATTTCGACCTCCAAAACCTTGTTGATGCTAGGTAGTCAAGCATTTTCTTCCATAGATTTCATCAATGCCGCCTTAGCATCTCAGAGCTTCTTTCGATAGCTTTAGCTCTATCAGAAGCCTCTCCATCCATCTTCGTTAATTGGTCCTTAGCCTTCTTAAGTAATGTTACTTTCACTTCAAAATCCATGGCCTTGGATGAAAGATCAGCAGTATTTTTCATAAACCCATTTAAATAATTGGTGAGCTATCAAAATGTTTCACAAGGCAAGTGATTAATAAGCTCCAAAATAAAAGATAAAAATGGAATGGGACGATTATTGTCTTAGCTTACCCGAAATAGTCTAAAGCTTTTTGCCTCCTCACCAATAGTTTGGATGCATTGATGAGGTAAAGAAAATTGGTGAAGGCTTTACACACTAGATTGTAATCATCCAAGGCAGAAGCTTGAGTCTCTACTCCAACGGGTGCAATCCCAGAAGTTTCGGCAGCTTTGGTAACACTCTCTTTGCCCTTAGAAGTATCACCCGATGCAATTTTGAAAATTCCAGCACCCTTAGTAAGTGGTATTTCATCTGTTGTGGTCTCGACAATTTCTTTCCCATCAGCCGACTCCTCCTCTGGGAAAAGATCGGAGACATTAGAGGCCGGCAAACTCAAAATTGTCTCACTAAATAAACATTCAATAGAGGTCTCATGACTCCCTTCAGGAACCATGGGGTCCAAACTATGTGGGACCCATATGATCTAAAGATCCTCGACATTGCAAGGATTGAACCCTTCAATTTTGGAAGTGGGCGGTGTAGGAAGTAGTTCGATTCGAGGATAAATAGACCTACCTCCAATAGAACCAACCCTTCTTTTTTGAAGAGCCTTCAATCTTGGTGCTTTGGGTGGACTCGGACCTTGCTCTGCGACCCATGACACTAATCAATTAGCATCGGATTTTGAAATCCAAATGAACATTAATATAAAGGGCGAATATGTACCTAAAGGGTTAATTTGACTAATTCTCATATTAAATAAGGTCTGGTCAGATAGAAGTTCCTTCAGCTCTAGAATCTCAAAACCTCATAAGGAGTCCAAATCTTGCTTCAAGCATGGCCCAAGTGGTGGATCTTTCAATAAACTTTCCTGAGGCTCTCCCTAATCAACAAATCCCCAGTTTATGCTCGAAGTATGGGATACAAATAGAAACCACATCTTCCAGCCATGAACGATGGAAGGAGCACCTCGAATCAGTGGGGGAACACCTTTTCTGATCCTAGGGGTCACGAACCACCAACCACGAGCAACAGGATGCCTCTTGATCATGAAGTAGTAATGAAAAAGAGTACAGTTGGCTCTACCCCAGCTAAAAGGCACACCACAGTGAAGCCGCAAATATGTTGCTATGAATTTGGTACCACCGAATAGAATGACATCTCCAAGTAGTGAAAGAGAATGATGAAGAAGGGATGAAGAAAAAACCTCAACCTGACCCAGAAACATTCCTCATATACACTAATGCGACCACGAGGAGGACTGCAGACACGTTCCTCCGACTTCAAAATCTCGAGTTGGAATTTTGGGGGAATACTAAACTGACTGTGGATCAATACCAAATCTTCCTCCATCAACTCTGATCGAAAAGCTAATGGAGCGAACCTGTGATCCTCGGAATGAGCCATCTTCTATGGAAAGAAGAAGATGTACAAAGGCTAGAGATGAGAAAAAACTGATAGGCGAGGGACGTACAAGAAAAAGAAAATAACTAAACTTGGCTTTTTGTCTCGTCCGAGCCTTATATACAAATTGAATTAATAAGAATTCAAATGATTCATCCTCTCAGAGCATTGAATGTAGAAGATAGAGATCAAGGTGACTTGAACACGTGGCAAACGTGGATTAGATGCAGCCTCTACTAGTGATATGATAAATCAATACGAATATCCCAAAATTGCACTCTGCTCCACTCATGAAGAGACATGTGAGAATGTTCTGCTGTAGTTAGCATGCGAGTGGCATTTTCGATTCCCTTTCTTTCGAATCTTTTTTTGAATTATCCGATCGACATATCAAAAATAACAAAAACTTGATTCAGATCGGAAAGCAAGCTAAATAGTTTTGAATATTACGCAAAAAGGAGAAGTAGATTGCTTCGACAGAAGAGGACTTCTTTTATAAATTTTTGAAGATGCTATACATGGCTTACAAGGTAAAAAGAGGAAAGAAAATAACCAAGAATACATCCAAGATCTTTCAATGGTCCATCCTAGAAGGAACCCCTTCAATTTCCACTCCATCTGCCTGCACGCCCGAATCCGCCTTATTCTCCCCCACGATGGTATTGGATGCACTTATAAACTCACTAAGGCAAATGCACATTATAGACCTTTGGTTATCGTCCAATCGGTCTATATGCAAGGATTCAGTGTCTCCCTCAGGAAGATGAGGTAGAACCATCTTCTTGCATCTGCTAAAGCTCGCATAGAATTCCAGTTTGCAAGCTTTGGCAATGGAATCAATCTCGACTTTTCCAAACCAATTGAGTCTCTCTCTTACTGCTTGAAGCTCGGCTGAAGATTTCTAAGCTACAGACTCTTTTCTTGATGAGGAAGCTTTAGGTCTCCATGATGCTCCTTCCTCGTGATGGTCCCCATCGGAAGACCTAGGTCTTTTGCTCGGTTGACCATCAGGCTCTTGAGGAAGATGAGCTTCAAATGAAGACCCTCTCCTCTCTGCAAGCATCCTCCTCCGACGAGCCCTGCTTAGTTCATCATCCCATCGGTCGATTACCTCCTAGGCTTCGAAAAGAGCCTTCTCGGAACAATCAATCTCTTTAATCAGATCGGCATTGGTGGCCTTCTCTTGCTCTAAATAATACTTGAATTTTTTGAGTTCTTCCTTCACCTCTACCAGTTCTAAAGGCAAAAACCTAGAAGAATCTCGGGCAAAGTTCGCCAAGTAGTGGCTAACTAAAGCCAAGGATCTAAAGGCACTCGCCATCTGATGTCGAGCGCACTCTCCATCCAAAGCCCACCTATATGCAAGAGCGAGGTGGCTTCCCAAAAATTTACTGGCAAGTTTAAGACTATCTACATTTGAAGAAGAAGGAGGGGCTGATGGCACCATCTCTGCCTGAACCTCTGATGGATGAGCACTAGAAGCAGGAATTTTTGGTGCTAGAGGAATTTTTGGCCTTTGCAGTTCGGCAGCTTCAACCGCTCTAACCAAGTTAAGGGGATCGGCCGCTTCCATAATTTCTGTCACCCCTCCAAGAGGATTCACCTCCATCTCTGTGATGATTTGCATTGGAGAAATTGTAGGAACAACTTCCATGGCAACTTTCATCATCGATCCTGCCTCCATCTCTACATCCCCCCTCGTCGAATCTACCGGCTTAATTTTAGCATCCCCCTCTGGATTCTGTGAATTGCTTGCTGACAAGGGTTCATCTTGCGTCACCTGAGATGGAAAGAGGAGTTATCGAAGGAGCGGTATCCAAGGCTTGAATGAGAGAGTCCTTAGAAGTTTGAGGCTAAGCGGACGAAGCCTTGGACTGTAACCTTCGAGTCAACAACTTTTTCAATGTCTTCATCATTAGAGGATTCATCTAGCCCTAAAAGTTTGCCGAGATAATTCTGGAAAGAGGAATATGGAAGACAAGAGACTCAATGCTCATAGAAGCCTTTCTCCCTTTTGCTTACCCTTTGGATGCGCTTATAAGAAGGAAGATGAAGACAAATAGGCACCTATTTGAATTATCTCATCCAAATAACTAGCAGACGGACGAACCCTCCAATTATAGCTACTCTTATATTGAGAGATGACATCATCAATAATTAAATGTCGAAGCACATTTGCAGATTAAGGCATAAATCATCCAATCTGACGTGTCATTTAGGAATAGTCCTTTCACTTGATTCTCAAACTCAGCACTAGAGGGTAGTGTTACGATGGTAACATAAAATGCCTCAGATTAGCCGATCGACATTCAAAATAGCTCAGCCCAGTTCATGTCCACAAACATTTGGAGGATAGAAAAGTTACCATAATACCCTTTGAACCAATTCTCGACCTTTAGAGGTAGATCCGAAGTATTTTATCTAGCAAATCACCTTGGATAAGGGACTCACCCCGAAGATTAATAGCAATACAGCTGTAATCCAGCCACGAGCCTACTATTCTCCGCTAGGCCTAAACTATCAGAGATAGGTAAGGCATTTCGATTACGCTGATAACAATCTTTCTGTGTGAGAAGAGTGCCCCTAATCTCACCGTGATGATATTAGTGGCCCAAGATCAGCATAACGGCTTAACATCATATGAAACTTTTCTACAAATACAGCAAATCCCGAGGACCTAGGTAGCCAAGAAATTTCTCTCAGAGAACTCGTTGTTATTTGATTGTTCTCTGTTGACTTAAGCATCAGAGGATCCTCGTCAGAGTCAAATCTTCTGGCTCGAACTTTGTTTTGCAGGTTACTCCAACACTTCCTGCAAGAAGCCGACTGCTCCATCCCAAGGCAAACCATTTTCAGCAACAACATATAGAATTCTTGAACTAAGTTGGGATAACAAGGTATAAGTCCAATGTACACAAGTATTCCTAACCTAGGGTTTGAATATTCTAAATTTTGTTCTTCTTTCCTCCATGAAAGATCTGGAAATGAGTTTTTGTTGGAGAGAGTTAACACAGCCTCTTCATATAGTGTTCTAGTTGCCCTTTTAGGAACCATTTGGAGACCAAATCCCACCAAAAAATCAAGGAAAAACAATAATGGAGGACTAATTTTGGTGGGGCAAGATGTTTGGAAAAGGGACAACTAAGAGAATAGGAATAAAATGATGAATGGGATCCCTTAGAGCTTTCCATTTAAAAGCAGGATCTTCACATCTAGGTTGACTAAGGTTTTGGTTAGTCCGCTTAGATTGGCACAGAGAAAGTTTCAGAACTAGGCTTTCTAAAAATGATAAAATCATTCATATTCAATACACATCAAAAGCAATCTAAGTCATATTCAAATGCACATTCAAGCAAGTATAAATTCAATGAATTTGAACCTTATAAAAGCAATTTGAATAGGATTAAACAGACTAACCATTAGGCTCTTAGATACTTAGTTCTTTTCTAATTATGCAAAATCTTTCTTTGGTTAAGGGTTTAGTAAGGATATTAACAAATTGATTATCAGTTGATTCAAGCATAATATGTTTCTAAGAGATATTCATCATCAATTCATGAATAATTGAAGCAAGCAAATAGATACCTTGAAAAACATACTTCATAAAAATATATAATTCAAAGAAAACTCATTCAATTTATCTTCAAAAATGTATTCAATTTAGCATGTACTCAATTATACTTCACTCAAGATTTTGCAACAAAATCAATCTCAAAAGCTTAAGGATATAAGCATGCAAGATCAATTTTAGAACTTATCCTTTTCCTTTTGTGCCAAAATATTACTGCATGAAAGCACAAGGCACTAAGGATCAAATTTCAAATTAGAACCATTCAAGAACAAATGATTTGGTTCTAGAAACATTCAAATCATAGTACATGATGTATCAAGCAAATCATTTATTCTCCAATAAAATTTTAGGATAATAGATATAATTATCAAAAATAGAATATTTTGAGTTCAAACATAATTTTTTTTTTTGAAAGAAACAACCTTTACATAATCTCAAGACACCAAACAAAAATTATTTCATTACTCCTACTTTTTCTTGAAAGATCCAAAAGTTATCCAAAAATAATCATATTGGTGTTGAGAACAATAAGTATGAGATTTGAAATCTTATTAAGGCAAGAATCATAATAAAAATTAAACGAACAGCAAGCTTTATAAAGTGTGTCAAGGCAAATTTCACATTCAAATTTCAGATGAAACAAATGAAGAGATTTTGCTTTTCATCACAAATTGTCACATTTCTTACTACTTTTCAAACACATTTCATTTCCCTTTTTTTATCAGTGCATAAGCAAAACCAAAAGTCATAATAATGAGAAAAGAAGTGGAGCTAATCACAAGATAATATCAGTTAAAAATATGATCATCAATATATAATAAGATTTCAAAGCAATATATTAAAGAGACAGTCAATGATAAATGATATACAATCAAAATTTAAACATTGCTTACTCTTTTTACTCCCTTTATATTCAATTGATGCAAAAGAATGATCATAGCAAATGAATCACTCAATATTCTAAAAGATTCAAGATGAACTTGTATTATTTTCTCTTTGATTTACAATAAAAGTGCTGATCAAAAGATTTAACAAATTTCAATAACCAAGAATAGAAGTTTTGAAAGAATTTTGGAAAACTCTCCCATTCTTATCTTAGAAAAACTATTGAGTATTTTGAAAAATTTTCTTTATCTTTTTCTCTCTTCTTTGAGTAAACATATCTTAGAGCAAACATTTCTTAATTTCTTACTCTCATTTTTGACAATATCAAAAAGAATATAGAAATCATATTTGAGAGAAACATTGAAGCACAAGGGATAAATTCACTAACAAACAATAGTAAAAAGATGATAATTTAAGTATACATAACTTCATTTATAAGTAACTAAAATATTCATATTTTAGTCCATACGATAGGCAAGCACATGTTTCTTACATATTTTATCTTAACTTGATTTATCATTCAAAATGTAATTAAGAAAATAAGGAGATTCATATTTCAAAAATTTCAGAAATTTTACATAACTAAACTGAAACAAATTTGAAGGTAAGATTTAGTAAATACAAATACAATATAATATGTATTATAGCAGATTCATCTAAATCAATCAATTTAAGAAATCAAATCTCAACATATAAGGAATGATTTCAATGATTTTGTATTTACGAGACATTAACATTCCTTTCATCATGCACCTTAAGCATCCATTGACCAAATATGATCTCTTCTTTGATGCATGGGATGCTAGGCATACCTACAAAATATTCATTTGTGTAATTTTGGTCCCCAAGCTTTCTTAGGTCCATTATGGTTACTTATAATAGTTCCCTTTGGAACTCAAATTTTTTTCACCATGGCATTTTCATATTTAAATATATTGCAATTAATAATTTTATGTCAATCTTATTACATTTGAAATAAGTAATAGCATGTTTTTCAAACATGGGTTTTACAAATGCATATTTCAGAAATTTCTATTGGATTGAAGTTTTAAATCATAAGCCAGCTTTATCAAAGACAATCTTTGACTTTTCTAGAAGCATTTGCAAGTTTTGAGAGCTTAAAACAAATTTGTCAACAATATGCTTCAATTTATCACCTTCCTTTTGAAAGATTTTATTCTTTTCAATCAACAATAGGTTTTCACTATCTCAGCAATCAAAACCTTACAACTGATTGTTTTCTTTTGGGTTCACAATCAATCATAATTGATTTTTTTTTAGAGATACCAATTAAAATCAATATCTATTGGAAAACATGTAGTGTTTCCTGCATACATTTTAAAATTTTTTTAAATTTAGAAGCAGTAGAAGACATAGATTAAATAATTTAATCTAATTATACATATGATCTAATCAATAAACCCTAGATCTAGGATCTACAATATGTCATGATGCATCAATAAATCTAAAAATAAGTCATGTTGGTTGGTATTGATCAAATCAATACCTAAATCCAGAACAGTTCTAGAAAAACCCTAGATCATATCTGGATGAGAGAAGAGATCAAATCTCCAACATTTATGCGGATCGAGAACACCGCAGCTGAAAACCGATGCCGTCCTTTATTACTTAGAGCCACACAATGCATTCGACCTCTACGGATAGTCCACACAAGGCTACAATATAGATCGGAGATTCGTCGAATGAAGATTTGCTTGAAGTGCTAGCTTCTCGCAGATCCCTCTTGATGGTTAATCTAAAAAATATTCTTCGGATCTCTTGGACACTCCAAGAGATGAAGAACACTAGGAGGAATAAGGGAGAAGACCAACTTTTAGATCTCCCATAAATCAAAAAATAAAACACAAAAGAAACGCCATAAGAGAAGACACATATTCTCTTTCAGGACATTAATGATTGATATCCTGAATACATCTCCATGTCAGGACAAGAGGAGACCTTCTTCTCTAGAATTTTTTCATGCTTCTGGATCTCTTACTCTCTGATCTTTCACATGAAAAAATTTCATAAAAATTGAGAAGAAAGGATTCTCAAAAGAACTCTAAGAGAAGACCATCTTCTCTTCTCTTCTCATCAGGATATGATCAGATCATGTCCAAAAGAGACCCTAATGCCCCAACTTCTTAGAGCATCCATCCTCCACGCCCTCTCCCTCTCTCTCTCAAAATTTTCTCATAGAAAAACCACATAAAAGGAGGAAGTAAGAAACTTGAAATAAAATCCTAAGAGAAGAAAATCTTCTCTTACCTTTTTTCTCCATAAGACATCAACATTTGATGTCTTAAAGAAATCTCTTCTCCAAGAAACTTGGCACCCCATCTTCCCATGCCTCCCTTCATCTTTTCTCTAGTTTGTTCGTGGAATACTAGGGATTATTCATGTCCTCCTCCATCAAAATAGGAGGTGCCACACCAAAAGACTAAGACTAGGTCAAAGTCCTAGTCTTAGAAGGAATCTATGCAGTCTTTTAGGAGACTCAAGGAAAGGAGTATTAGTCTAACTAGGAGTCTTCTATTTTGACTAGGTCAAGACCTTTTAAATCTAATTCAAAATAGTTTTGAGTTAACCTAATTAATAGGCAATCTTAATCCAATTAGAAGCCTAATTAAATTTAATTTAATCAAATTTAAATTTGATTTAATTTTTAATCAAATTAAAAATTAGGTGCACTCAAGTTCTTATTGAATTAAGACTTATTCTTTCTTGCAATTGACTTATCTAATAAACCAATTAAACTTAATCTAATTAAGTCCAAATTAATTTTAATTAAATCTAATTCAATTAGACTTGATCTTAGTCCAATTGCTTAATCAAATTGAGCCAATTAGCAAATCTAATTACTAATCGATCCTCCAGCAATATTTGCATTAGGTCAAACATCAATCGTATTGATTGTTTGACCTAAGAATGATTCTAAATCATTGATCAATCATTCGATTAGATAACAATCTCTTATATGTGTGACCTCATAGGTTCGAACCTAAGTCAGTAGCATAGAAATTAATTATTGTACCAATCAAAATGACCATCTAGCAGTGGTACCCAACGTCCAGATAGGTCGAATGTATGTAAAGCAACATTTTTAGAATCCTGACTTATGGTTACCATCTAATTCATCCCTTTGACTAATATGCTCAAGATGACATCGAGTTAGCTATCAACTCTCATAGAAGTCATGCATATTGTGTTTCAAAATTTTGCAAATCTCATGACTCCTCACGAGGATTACCCAGGTTTGGATTTTGCTAAATTTAAACATAATGAGACATTCGCTTTCTAAAGTTAATCAGGAGTAGTCAATCCCATCTTGACTCATATAACGACTCTATAAGTATTTGATTATATCCAAAAATCTTTTATTATTGTATTAGAAATATAGGCAGGTTGGCACCAAAGTACAGTGAGTTGCTTGTAAGTCACCATGGTGATCTCAGGTCAAAGAGATACTTATATCCATCTACCTTAACTAACTACTCTTGATAGTAGAATGCTACATTGGTTATGTTCAGTGTAGATATACTCCTACATCCCATCTGCATGTCATACTAGTATCTCCATATATACCATTTGGTTATAAGGATAACCAACGCATATGACATACAATGTCCTACACTCGATAAGTTATCGTCCTAGTTAATAACTTATTATTTGATCGTGAATAATTTAAGAATCATCCGATAAATCCTCCTTTATCGATTGAGTGTGGTTCTAAGAACATCATAATTTAAGAATTTATTTAAGGAAGATAGAAATTTTATGATGAATAAGTCAAATAACTATTATTATTTGATAATTTACATACTGATTTCAATCATCTATAGCTTAGCTAATTGGCTTTAGAACATATTTTATAATAACTTTCACTTGGACTAAAGCCAATCAGAATAATATCAAATACCTATCTTCCACTTGAGTTCGTAGAACTCCTTAGTTCTGAGGCTTTAGCAAATGGATCGATCAAGTTCTCTTTTTTTCTTTCCATCGATCTTCTAAAGGTCAACCTCACCCTGATTAAAATCTAAGGTGATAGCAATACAGAGTATGTTGGTCCTGTGGTGCATCTTTGGTTCTTTAGCAATGGCTCTAGTGCTACATTAGGATTGGACCATAGAAGGAGGGTGCCACTCCCAGCTTGCTAATGAACTATGCCACCATACAACCTATATGGTAGTATCAGATGCCACGATGTACTCTACATTACAAATAGAATAGGCTATAGTATCCTACTTGAAACTTTTTTGGTATATTGCTCCTCCAATTAGCGTAAATTCATGATCCGACACTCTCCTGCTGTCGTCTTTATCTGACTAAAATTGGAACCAAAAATCCCATATGTTTTATGTTAGCTTTTCTATATATGAATCACTGAACCTTAGTATTTCTCAAATACTTAAGGATTGTCCCTATAATCTTCTAGTGGTTCTTATCCGGATATGACTGGTATCTGCTCACTATCTCTCATGAGTATACCATGTTTGGCCTAGTACATAGAGAAATAAGATGATAGCTAAACCTTTATTTCTTATAATACTAAAATATTATTTTTGATTAAGAGAATGTCATCCACAGACAATACAAGAAATAACACTATAGAACTATTTTTTCATTTATAAATGCAGGATCCATCTTTGTTCATAACGAAGACAAACATTCAAAACATATGTAGCCAAACGGGCTTTATAGGTCTATACTTTTCTGTTTGCACCACCCCGATCCCTTTTGAAAATCCATTTGCACCCAATGGATTTTATCCCTTTAGATGGATCAGTTAGTGTCCACACACTATTGATCTTCATGGACTTCAATTTGGATTTCATGGCTCCAAGCCACTTCTTAGGGTCAAACCACTGCATAGCATCCATATAGGTGATCGAATCTTTGTTGTTCTCTTAAGCACAATAGGATCATCATCCCAGATCTAGATACCAAAGTATCTGTTTGGCTAATGCGGTACTCTATCGAATCTTCTTAATAATGGCACTTTAATAGGCTCCAGGTTTTATCTAATCAAATCTAATTTTTTAGGTTTACTAGATTGTATTGGTTCTTTCTACTGGTCGAACTTTCTTAAGTTCAACTTTAGTGGTATCAGTTTCTTCTCTAAGAAATTTTTTTTCCAAAAAGGATGCCCTATTGCTGAGAACAACTTTTGTTCTTTAACATGGTAGAACTAATAACCCCTAATTTCCTTGGGGTATCCTATAATCATACACCTATGGGATCAGGCTCCAAGTTTATTTGTGTGCAAATATTTGATGTAGACCTGACAATCCCAAACCCCAAGGTAAGAGAGTCTAGGTCTACACCCAATCCATATCCCATATGGAGTCAATGCAATAGATTTATTCGAAACATTTTTCAAAGTAAAACAAGCAGTGACAAGATCATAACTCTAAAACTAGAAGACTAGTAAATCACATCATGGATCGAACCATGTCTAACAAAGTTTTATTTCTCCTTTCTGATACACTATATTTTGGAAGGAATCCACCGAGGGAGAATCCCATTCTCTCTTAGGTATGTCAAAAACTCACTGCATAAGTATGCATCTCCTTAATCTAATCAAAGAGTTCTAATATCTTTTTTAATTAATTTTTTTTATTTTATTATAGAATTATTTGAATATTTCAAATAATTCAAGCTAGAGATACCCATACCTAGATAGGTTTCTCTACAATCATAATGAAATATTGATATTCTTGACATTATCAAACTTGGATGTTTACTAGATGTGTACATTACACTTAACAGGCTATGTTAATGTTAAATATTATTTATTTATTATCCATATATTATTGTAATATCATTCTCAATGATATCAAGATAATCTCCTTTTATTAATAAATTATGATCATCTTTGGCCAAAAGGCCATCAAAGATCATATTCATTATAAACGATGGACAATAGTGACAGTCACTCTAAATGACAATATTTGTATTGAAAATTAGCTTGATGATTCCTAAAGCTAGGATTGGAACAGGACTTCCATCCTTAATGTTCAAAAATTTTGCACCATTTTCAAATATTCCACTTACCTTAAGTCCTTGCAACAAATTGCATAAGACTACTGGTATCTAATATCCATGTAGTAGAATTACATATAGAAAAATTATAAGATGTTATCATATAACAACCTTGATGAGCAACTGTTTGCTCCTTTCTCTTGTTCAGTCTATCAGGATCAAGGGAAGCAAGATATTCATGATAATGCTTCTTCCTATGATCCTGCTTCTTATAATAGAAGTACTCTATCTGATTCTGATTAACCTTGGACATTTTATTTTCACTGGACTTAGAAGCCCCAGCACGAACCCCTTCATGCTGTCGAACCAAATTTAATTTCTGATACTAATTATCAAAGTTGAATCCCATAAGTCAATCACTATCTAATAGTGAATGAAAAAATTAGGGTTTAGCCTTAATCTAAGAAAAGAGAACAAAGACCTATTGTATATGAATTATTCTAAGCCTAGAGACTTAGACTTTAGTGTAAAAATTCTCTCATTATTTTGTACGAATTGGTAGCCTCTACCTTCAATTCAAAAAATTACTTTAATTTTCTAGTAGATACTAGAATCCACATAGACTGCACACAAGCCTGACTTTGGCCGATCAACCCATGTGCAACTATAGGTAGGTTCTTTAACCAATTATTTCTCTAAATAATTTTTGGTAATTTAAT
Source organism: Cocos nucifera (assembly GCA_006176705.1). Lineage (NCBI taxonomy): Eukaryota > Viridiplantae > Streptophyta > Magnoliopsida > Arecales > Arecaceae > Cocos > Cocos nucifera. The sequence goes on from QRFJ01000554.1 coordinate 629,392, forward strand.
TTTATCTTAGAAATCTAATCAGTAGGCTTTGGCCTCTACTACAAGGATCCAGTTAGGTCCAATCATTAACATAATCATACTTGGTGCATCTAACCAATGAATAATTAAGCCCAACTTTGGTTGGTCAATTTAATCACCATTAGAGAGATACTTTCAAGTTATCATATTATGAATGATAATTTCATTAGTCAATAAGCACCAGGCCTTTGGGCCTCCAATGATTATTGAGTTAATGGACCCATTATCATGCAACTTAATGGGAGGCTATGACTCAGTTATCTTCATAAGTTTATCATTTTAAGGATCTAATAATTTTAGAGGATTTAAAATTTATTTATGATTTAAGGATGGAGAAGTCATTGACCAAATTGCTCCCACTGACTTCACCAAGTCAAATCCTCCCATTGACTTCTCAAGTTATTGTTGAGGATTAGGATCGATTTCAGTTCATAGGCACCTAGATCAGTCTCACTGATTTTCTATGTGATATGGGTTAGCACGAATCAATGAGCAACCTAATCAAGAGCTGATTAACCACATTGGCTAGACAAGTGAGATCGATAGGAGGGTTTGTTAAAGCGTGCCTTAGATACCATCAGAAATGGCTAGGTAAGCAAGCTGCCAATTAAAAACCATCGATCTGGAATGTTAGACTTATCTTAGATACCAATCGATTTATCAATTTTGATTTGATTTGCCTAAAGACTCAGGCTCGACCATTGAGCCATGATTAAATATTAAATTAGATCTAAGGTTTTATGATTAATGATCTAGATCAGCAACATATCAGGATAATCTTTTCACTATAGAGGGTAAACCCTACAGCAAGACAACCCTCAATCTGTGTGATTTTGATTTTAATTTTTAGATCTAAAAATTAGATTATTATTTAGATCTAATTTAAAAATAATCTAAACATGCATATAGATCACATTAAATAACCTGGATGCTCTGATACCATTGATGGTGAACATGCAGGGATTCTAGCTTTACTTTCAAAAATTTTTCAAAAATTAATCACAACAAAAATAAAAATTAATCTAATTAATTTATAAAGAGCTATAGATCTGATCTATAAATCCTATATTATCAAGATCTAATATGATATATATGCTTGCTTTGAAATCTAAAATTAAAACAGCTGCAGGTAGTAAAACAATTTTACTAATCTATGTGTTCAGAACACATTATCTTGCATGGATAGATGATCTCCACAATCGAGTCACCATCAATGAGAACACCATGTAGATCTGATCATCATGATGCAGCCACACATGTGTCTGGTCTCCACGGATGGTCCACATGAGGTCCTGATCTCGATCGGCTCCTCACGAGTGCTAGCTCGATGTAGAACGCTCCTGATAGCTAGATCTGATTGAACAATTTTGATCTTCCTCCACCAAAACTTTGGACACTCCAAATCAGTAGGATGGGTAGAAGAGAGGATGAGGAAGTACTCAAAAAAATCTCACAAAGATCTGACACTCAAATCTTGCAAAATCAGAATAGAAATCCTGGCACTCAAAATCACAAGATCTAGGGCAGCACAGCACTCAAACCCTGGCACCTAGTTTTCTCTCTCAATTTTTCTTCTCAGATTTTTTTCTAATTTTTTTTAGGCTATGGAAGGGCTCACGAATTAGAGGAGAGAAGTCACAGAAAAATATATGCCTAAAATTTTTTTTAAGAATTTTATATAGGGCGAATAAGTCAAGGTGGCATGTTGAAGAGTTGGGATGAAGTGGTTTGCTACTTGAATTCAAATCCCATTTGAATTCAAATTGCAACCAGATCAACCCCAACCATTTAGGACATGAGAAGCGAGGGTGCAAGCCTTCTTTTGTGTAGAAAATAATTCATGAGAACATCTTTCTCATGGAAACATTAGCGCAAAGAGGGTGAGGTGGCACATGGAAGACTAGGTCAAACTAGTCTAAAATTATTCATCTAATTGAACCAACCCAATCTAAATTGGTTAGGCTCAATTAGACCAAATTAAATCCAACTCATTTAGGCTTAATTAGGCTCAATTAAATTTTAATTAAATTAGAAATTGATGAAGCCCAATCCCTGATCAAATAAGGTATCAAACCTCCTCGGTGATTAGGTCATCTCATGACCTAATCGGGTCAAACCCAACTGAATCAAATTCAATTGGACTTAATCCAAAAAATATTACTTAATCAAATTAAGTTAATTAGTGATCAAATTACTAATTAAGTATCTCATAAATTTAGAGTTCAAATCTAGTGGGTGTTCAAACAGCAAAGTCCCATCAAAATGAAACTTTTGATCGAAGAGTCCCAAACCAGTGGGACTCTTGATCCCGGTGTCCGAAATAAGTGGAACTCATGATTGTAGAGTTTCAACTCTCAATCATAGAGTCTCAGATAAGTAGAACTCAGAGTTTTAGAGTGGTAGAACTCTTGACCGAAGAGTCCTAGTCCAGTGGGACTCTTGACCACAAACTCCTAGCCATTGAGACTCAGTGTCCTAACCTAGTAGGACTCCCGATCCAAGAGTCCCAATTCAGTGAAACTCCTAATCGTAGAGTCCTAGTTGAGTAGGACTTTTCATCAGCCATTAGATCAGGTAGAAACCTCTAGTGTGTGTGACTCTGCAAGTCTGAACCTAAGTCAGTAGCATAGAAATCAATTTCTATACTAATCGAAGTGACCATCTAGCAATGGTACTCAACGTCAGGATAGGTCGAATAATCGCAATCGTAACATTCAGAACCTACATGAATATAGTTACCGTATAACTCATCCCTGTGACCTCTATGTATTAGATGAATTAGGTTTATACTGTCAATACTGAAAAAACACATCCAAGTTGTGTCTTAAAGCAATTAGTCCCGTGACTCCTCACTAAGACCACTCTGACCGAGATTTTGCTAAATTGAAACATAATTGAACATAGCTCCTGAAATCAGGAGTGATCAATCCCATCTTGATACACGCATTGACTTCTCAAGTACTTGACTATGCTCAAAAACCTTCCATCATTGAATTAGAAATTCAAGTAATTCGGCACCAAAGCACAGTGAGTTGCTTGAAAGTTACCATGGCGATCTCAGATCGAAAAGACACTTATACTCATATTCCATCGGAGCTAATCTTGATAGGAGAAAAGCTTCAAAGTTGGTCACGTTTAGTGTAGATGTACCCATACATCTCACTTGCATGCCATACCAATGTCTCAACACTCCTTAGTTACGAGGACAACCAACCTATATGGCATACAATGACCTATACTTGATAAACGTTGTCATCCTAAGTAACAACATATCATTTGGTTGTGAACAATTTAAGGACTAAATGATAAATCCTCCTTTATCGAATCTAGATAGTCCTAAGGACTTCATCATAATACAGGAGTTCATTAGAAGACAATAGAATTTTATGATGAAAAATACCAAAATAATTTTTATTAATTTATAATTCATATACAATTATAAATGTATAACCCAACCATCAATAGGCTAACAATTGGCTTTGGGACACATTCTCAATAATCTCCTACTTGGACTAAACTCAATCGGTGCAGTATCTAATACCTATATTCGACTTGAAATCATTGAACTCCTTCACCATAATAGCTTTAGTGAATGGACCGACTAGGTTCTCCTTCTCATTGATCTTCTGAAGGTCGACGTCACCTCGATCCATAATTTCTCGGACAAGGTGGTAGCGACAGAATATGCTTTATCCCTTGGTGTGTCTTTGGTTCCTTCGCCTGAGCAATGGCTTCAGAGCTATCGTAATAGAGCAAAACTAGACCATCAAGGGAGGATGCTACTCCGAGCTCGATGATGAATTTTTTCAACTGCATCACTTCTTTGGTAGCATTTGATGCAGTGACCTACTTCGCCTTGCAAACTGAGTCAGCCACTGTGTGCTGCTTTGAACTCTTCCAGTAGATAGCTCCACCATTAAGGATGAACATATATTCCGACACACTCTTGCTGTCATCATGATCAGACTGAAAACTAAAGTTTGTAAACCTCATAAGTTTCAAATCTGACTCACCATAAATAAGCTATTGGTTCTTGGTATTTCTTAAATACTTTAGAATGATTTTAACTATTAGATATGTATGCCCTAGAAGCTAGAATTGGCTAACACTTATAATACATATCTAAGGATAAAATTATAATTTTGACTATAAATAATAAAATAGATTATTTTCTATCACAGTGTATTTTTGAAAGTGTCTGTGATACATCCCTTGAGTTAATGGTAATGATAGTTCATATTTTTCAAGAGTTAAAAATTTAAGACATGAATATTTATTGTTAACTCATAAAATGCTTTCGATCGTAGGATCATCATGAGGATGGTGAATGATCTGGAAGGTTGGTGTACGATCACTTTTTTTTAGGATAGATGAATCTTGAGTCTATGGTATAGAGACACCAAAGCGAGAGTACAGGTACTCATTAGAGAACGAGGGCATTAAGTGTGACCACCTCGAGTAGTCATCAAAAATTCTACCTTCTCATCAATGACTGGCTCGAAGCTGCAATAGTGTGTCTGGTTCTTTGATTTGAGGTGCATCGATAGTTCATCTTGAGGGTGTTATAGTTTGACTATACCATAACTTGGTCTCCTAGCCATTCAGAATCTTGAGGTGTATGTTGGCTATAGCATGTTCATTATAGAAATTGAATTGCACCAATAGAAGATCTATCTACCTCGATAGATGAGGAGTAGCCCTATGATGATCATGAGAATCAAGTCCATAAGCCCATGGCCATGGCAGAGTGAAATGATAGAAAGAATTTCTATTAGAATTTTCACATTAGACTTGAATCGAATGATTAATTCATATGACGAAAATTAGGATTTGATGAGATCACCTTAACCCTAATTCGATCGGGGCTCAAGATGGAAGAACTTAATCACACAGATAACTGCATCGAGAGGTTCGTTTTCAGTTCTGATGGGTTGCCACCATATGCTACTAGGTGTCACTAGTGGATTTTGGGAGCAATTAGAATGATTTGGATGATCGATCATACTAGTTGTCTGAATTAGAAAAGTTCTGATCCATTGGAAGGTATTTCGATAATGGCAATGATAGAGACATGACATATTTCATTACCATACGAAATTGAACCTAACTAGATTACACAAACAAGAATTTGGATCTAGATATCATCAATTAGACTAACCTAATTCAATTGATTTGAATAAGATTTAATTAGGTTCAAAAAAATCATGCTAGCACACGATTGAGCCTGATATTCTCCTTCAATAATCATTAAAAGTTATCTCGACTGAACCAAATATGTTTGGGCTCACTTAGGAATCTTTACTTGGTTTGACTGGAGCTTATCCAGGTCAGAAAAGGGTTGTCTTAATTTATAAAAAAAATTTGAGACAACACCTACCATTTTTTGTCACCTGCTAAATCTTGTTCTTTAACTTTGGTCAAACATTGACCTTTGACACTTAGACATCTGCCCGTGTGTCATGCATCCATAGAAGAGTAGATTGGGCTTTGTCCCCCTACTAAAAGGAGGAAATGGAGGAGGTGCATGCCTAGGAAGGCATGCATCCAAAGAGGATAAAGATTGGAGTCCAACGGATGGGATCCAGTTGCTTCATCCTCTCTACTTAGGTGGTGCCAAAGACTCTTCTTTGATCAATCTTGGCACCACCTAAGGAGGTTTGTGAGGGACTCTAATCTAATTAGATCAGATGATGTCATCCTACTAATCAGATTTAGATTTGATTGCATGAAGAGCCATGATTGGCCGAAATGATGTGGCACTGCATGACGCAGCAGGATCTATATAAATCTTGTCTACACCCAAGATTGAGAGCTTCTATCCTTTGCCCATGCCACATAGCCCCTCTCTCTCCTTCTCCATGCCTCCTTTAGATTCTCTCTCTTCTCTCCATGCCCAAAAAGTTTTGGGCTTCAGTTTGGTGCGATCCAAGCAAGAAAAAGGAGACAAGAAAGCAAGAAGGTAGCACTGCTGCAAGAGATAACACCCGATCTTCAAAAGGCATTTTGAAGATCTTCAAGATTAGATCCAAATTTAACCTTTGGAGTACAGATTGAGAAGGAAAAGATCTCTAGATCTTGCCTGAGTGGATACCAGTAGAGGCCAGGCGCCTGCATGGCTACATCTAGAACCTCAGGCAAACATCAGGATCATCATAGGATAATAGGATTATCCACAATAAGATATAATTAAATTACATTTAATTTAATTTATTTTTATTTTATTTTATTTTATTAGATTAATAAAATTAGATTTAAAAAGTCTCAGATCTGATTTAGATCTAAATTTTTTTTTTTTGAAATATTTCTTTTGATCTAATCAGATCTAAACGAATCTGACCCAAAAAATAGGATTTTTCCTTCATTAACAACCTTTTAGTGGTTCTCTCCTGGATCAGATTGGTATCTACTCACTACCCCTAGTGAATATGCCACATCTGATCACGTACATATCATGGCATACATGATAGAACCCACTATCGAAGCATATGGTATTCTACTCATACGCTCTCTTTCTAGAGGTGTTGTCGGACAATCTCTTTTTGAAAAAAAAATTTCATGGCCTATCGGTAGATAGCCTTTCTTGAAATTCTCCATGCTGAATTATTTCAGCATAGCATCAATGTATGTAGATTGAGACAATCCAAGCAACCTTTTAGATCTATCTCTGTAGATCTTCATCCCTAGAATGTAGGTGGCTTCTCCTAGATCTTTCATGAAGAACTATGATGATAGCTAGATCTTTATTTCTTGTAATGCAGAAATATTATTTCCAATTAAGAGAATGTCATCCACATACAATACTAGAAATATAATTGCTGGACCATTAGCCCACTTGTATATGCAGGGCTCCTCTTCATTCTTAATGAAGTCATATATTTTGATTATTCTATCAAAACGTATGTTCCAACTCCGAGATACCTATTTCAGTCCATAAATGGACCTTTGAAACTTACACACCTTAGACTCACCTATGAATATGAATCCTTTAGGTTGTATCATATACACCTCTTCATCCAGCTCTCCATTTAGGAAAGCCATTTTCATATCCATCTATCAAATTTTATAATCCAGATGGGCAGCGATGGCAAGTATAATCTGAATGGATTTGAGCATTATCATATGAGAGAATATCTCATCATAGTCAATACCATAACGTTGATGATACCCCTTGACAATCAGATGGGCTTTATAGGTCTCCATCTTTTCATTTGTGTCCCTTTTTCTTTCGAAGACCCACTTACATCCTATAGATTTTATCCCTTCAGGTTGGTCAACCAATGTCCATATATCGTTGAGCTTCATGGATTTTATTTCAAATTTTATAGCTTCAAGCCATTTCTTAGAGTCGGATCTCTACATTGCATCCACGTAGATGATCAAATCCTCATCATTCTCATCGAGTTTGAAAGATTCTCCATCCCAAATCAAGAAATAGTAGTATCTATCCGATTGATGTGATACTCTACCAGATTGTCTTAAGGGTGCATCTATAATGGACTTCGGGTCTAATCTAATCAAATCCGATTCAAGTTCAATAATTTGTATCGATTCTTCCATCTATCAAACTTTATCAAGTTCGATCTTAGAGGCATTAGTCCCTACACCGAGGAACTTCTTTTCTAAAAATACTGTCTAGAGTTGACAAACACTTTTTGCTCATCAGCAAGGTAGAAGTAATATTCTTTGATTTCTTTTGGGTAAACTACAAAATTACACTTATCAAACTTAGGTCCTAGCTTGTCTGTCATTAAACATTTGATATAAGCCGGATACCCCTAAATCCTAAGGTGTGAGAGCACTGGCTTACGCCCTATCCATATCTCATATGGTATTTTATTAACAGATTTACTCGGAACCCTATTTAGAATGTAACAAGCTAACTCGAGCGCATATCCCCATAAGAAGATCGGCAAATCAACAAATTCCATCATGGATCAAACCATGTCCAACAGGATTCGATTTCTCCTCTCAGACACACCATTATGTTGTGGTGTTCTAGGAGGGATCCATTGAGAAAGAATTTCATTCTCCCCTAGATATGTCAGAAACTCATTGGAAAGGTACTCACCCCCTCGGTCAAACCAAAGAGTTTTAATACTCTTTTTAGTTTGCTTCTCTATCTTATTTCAAAATAGTTTGAACATTTCAAATGAGTCTGACTTATCATATGCATTTATGATAAATAAAATGGTATTAGAACATACCTCAATCGCTAAACCCTAGTTTTGACTCTGATTGTCGGCAGTAGTCCATCAGGATTTCCATCAGGTGCCCACGTGTTCACCCTCTAATATTGATCCACACGGTAATTTGATCAAGACACCAGCACCTCTGATTAATTTAATTAAAATTCTTATAGCAAGAATGTTATTTATTTGGGCAGAACCTTCCTTAGCCTTTAATGTCACCCTCCTAGCCTTTCCTTATATTTCTTTCTTTTTTCTTATCTTCTTAATTTTTTTTCTAATTTCTTTATCTTAAGAAAGACTTCTTGTCCTTATTAGGATCTTGTCTAGACAAGAGAAGAAAAGAAAGAAAATTGGATAATAAAGAACTCTTGTAAGAAAGAAAGAGGAATTTCTGATGCCTTGGACTCTCGGTGCGCACCCCTATTTATAATGTACGTAGGGCTACCACCTAAATTTCTCATGCCCTTATATTATCTTCATCTCATGCCTCTTCACCATATCTCATGCCCATCTGAATTTTTTGCTATTTTAAAATTACGTGGACTTAGTCCAAGAGGTGCCTTAAAGCAAAAGGACCCTTTAGACTAATTCTATATAGTTTTATACAAAGAGTCGCAAAACTTTATTAAACTGGTGCCATTAACCTCCACCATTTGATCAGATATGTAGGCCATCCAATGGCCTAAAAGTGGGATGCCAAGCATGAGGGGAGGCATGGAGATAAGATTGGAAAAGTCAAAGTCCCATGGGATTTGACTTGGTCCAAGGGGCGCCTAGGTAGAGTGGGCGGCAAGGAGTTCTCCTTATCCCATTTTTTAGAAAGATTATGGAGGAGTTTAAGAAGCAGAAGGATTCTCCTCTATGCCTCCTATCTGAAGTCCACACCCTAACAAAAATACATGACATTAAATATGGATAAGGGAGGTGCCAACATAACCCATGCGCCAAGGACTCTTGGTGCATACAATTAAATCTCACATGCCAAGAGAGAGACTCTCTGGCACATGGGACTCTAATATTAGGCACCCAAAACCCTAGTAATCAAGCCAAGGGTCAGACCATTTAATTAACCAATTTTGATTTGACTCAAATTAGAATTAATTAGCCCAAATTCTAACCCGATTCAAATCCAATTCGAATCTAGGTGCTAGGGTTTGCAACATGTGCTAGCATGTTCATCTTGCAAACATGGTTTAATCCAATTAAATCCTTGATCAATTTTCTTTGTGTGTGACCCATTGGGTTCCACATTTAGCCAGTAGTGGATCCGGATGTGATTTGACCTAATGTGGTTAAAACTCAACCAAACTGATTTAGGTCAAAACTAGCTAATCTAATTCGACCAATTAGAATACTTTCTAATTAATGATCAAATTGAACTCTTTAATTCAATCGAACCCATAAGACAAGATTGACATCTAGCAACGTATCATGTCTACCTAGAAGATATAGAATTTTGATAAAAATTACCAAAATTATCCTTCAGTGGAAAGTTACCGTGCAATAAGATCCTTCGATTATCCTACATCCAGAACATGACTCTGGGTATGGAAATATATCAAACCCAATATCATATTCATATTTCTCTCAATCTTATGATGATGATTTGATTAATAAAACATTAGAAATCATTTCAAATTTTCATCATGCTTTGATCAAAGACTTCTTGAATCATCATTTGATTGAAGTAGGTAGGATGCGATCTCCTCTTACTAGGAGTGATCGATTTCATGTTGACCTACTCACAATCTTCATATATAATCCATCATATCCAAATCATCCCGTACATAACTAAGTCATGAATGAGTATGAACCAAAATATGGATTCATATATATAAGATTCTATGGTAGTCTCAGGTCAAAGGACTACATGCACAACTCCCACTATGAGAACAATCTATTGACATGTAGATAAGACTCTATTAAATATTCTCAACTTGGATCAATTCAGTGAACTCATTCTCTAATGAGCACCCACATCCTTATATTAGTGTCGCACACAAGTGATAGTGAGATCAATCATCCTCTCCATCGAGCATACATAGAATATGCCAGTCTTACTGAAAACATTGATCTCCAACTCAATGTTCCATCGATCAAAAATATTTAAATTAGAATTTTAAGATTTTAGATCTCACTGATATGATCTCATCACAACCCTAAAATCATAGTCCTAATTTATGTGGTTCATCATAATCTTAAATAAATAATTAAGATGTAGCATATGATGAAATAAATGCATTTATTTATTTGAAAATATCAATACATGAGTTTGGAAGATAAAGAATAGTCCATCAAAATAAAAATTTTAATTGGCTTGAGGGCATATTCCTTTCAATCTTCCACTTGCACTAAAGCCAATCACCCTTATATTTTAATCCCATACATTTAAGGTGGCGATCGAACTGCTGCTGTGGTAAAATCTTAGTGAATGGGTCTGCTATGTTGTTCTTTGTATCTACTCATTCAATGATAACATCTTGTCGTTCAATAATTTCATGAACGAGATGGAAGCATCTTAGAATGTGCCTAGACTTATGATGAGACCTTGGTTCCTTTGCTTGAGCAACTGCTCCAGTATTATCACAGTAAAGTGGTACTCGATTCTCAATTTCAGGAACAACACCCAATTCAGTGATGAACTTCTTCATCCAGTTGGCGGCTTCACTTGCAGCTATGTATTCTGCCTTAGTGGTTGAGTCAGTTATAATTGGCTGCTTGGTGCTCTTCCAACTCATTGCTCCACCATTTAGAGTAAAGACATATCTCGAAATAGATTTGCTATCATCTGGATCTGATTGAAAATTAGAGTCAGAATATGCTTCTAGTTTAAGATCAGATCCACCATATACTAGAAAAGTATTCTTAGTTCTTCTTAAGTACTTAAGAATATTTTTCACAGCTTTCCAATGATCCACTCCTGGATCAATCTAAAATCTACTTGCAATGCCTAAAGTATAAACAACATCAGGCCTGGTACATAACATAGCATACATTATTGATCCTACAGCCGAAGCATAAGAACTCATTCTATTTCTCTCTTCAAGTGTCTTAGAAGACATCTTCTTAGAGAGATGTATGCCTTGACTCATAGGTAAGTAACCTCTTTTACTCCCATCCATACTAAACCTTTTCAGTATTAAGTCAATGTACCTTGATTGGTTCTTTCATATTTATGTATTTATTTGGTTGAGAAATATCTACTTGTTCTTATTGAACTTCACTAAGTTTAATATTTCTTCCACTGCCTCTTTTTAGGATAAACTCTTTCTCCATGAAAGTGGCAAGCCTACTTACAAATATCTTTTGTTCAGTAGGATGGTAGAATAGATATCCCATACTATCTCTAGGATATTCGACAAATAAACATCTGTCTGATCTAGGATCTAGCTTATGTCCAAAATTTCTTTTGACATATGCTGGACAACCCCATATCTTAAGATACTTAAGATTAGATTTCTTACCTCTCCATATCTTATATGGAGTACTAGATACAGACTTAGAAGGTACTCTATTTAAAATGTACACTATGGTCTCTAGGGCATGATTCTAGAAGAAAATAGATAATTCTATGAAGCACATCATGGATCGTACCATATCCAATAAGGTACGATTCCTTCTTTCAGCTACACCATTTAATTATGGCATATAAGGAGGGGTCCATTTAGAGACAATGCCTTTTACTTTAAGATAATCAAAAAATTCATTGGATAAGTATTCTCCTCCTCGATCAGATCGAAGGATTTTTATACTCTTTTCAGTTTGTTTCTCGATCATACTTTGATACATTTTAAATTTATCAAAGGCTTCGAATTTGTGTTTCATAAGATACACATATCTTTCTTACATTTTCTATTTTCATCAATATGAAAAATATTATCATCCAAACAAAGAGTCAACAATCCATTGTTAAAAATGCTAGAATAAATTATTTCATTAGAATATTTAATTGAGCAACCATTGCTCATTACATCAAGACTATAATCTTGTTTTAATAACAAGGGTATAGATATAATATTTCTAATGATCTTAGGTATATAATAATAATTTATCAGCTCTAAGATCTTTCTAGAATGTAACTTGAAAATATTTGTCCCTACAGCTTCCGTTTGGATAGACTCTCCTCCAGCGCCGTAGAGCTCGAAGTCACATTTATTCAAACTTCTAATTTTCTGTAGTTCCTGCAATGATTTGCAGATATGAAAACTACAGTTGGTATTCAATACCCAAGAGTTTGAAATGAAAGAATTTAATGATAAAATTGTATGCATCTCGTACATACCTTTTGGTGCAATACTTGCATCAGTCTTCATAGTTGCAAGGTAAGCCTTGCAATTTCTCTTTCAATGATCTACTTTACCACAGTGAAAATAGATCGTCTGATTGGAGGCCTTCTTCTCCTTCTTCCTTTTATTTATGCCATCTTTAGGGTTCAGCCTCCTCTTTGAACCCTTTTTATCTGCCTTCTTCTTAGAGATTCTATTTACAAGTAGAAGGAGAGCCTTATCCTTCTTGATATGGCTCTCTACTATTTTTAGCATATTTAACAGCTCAGGTAAGAAAGTGTTCAGTTTGTTCATGTGATAGTTCATGACAAACTGAGAAAATAATTTTGAAAGTGATTGCAGGATCAAATCTTGACTCAACTCTCCATCTATAACAAAACCTAATTGACTTAATTGAGTGATTAGGTCAATTACCATCAGAATATGATTTTGTATGGATGTTCCTTCTGCCATCGTTGCATGGAATAACTGCTTAGATATCTCATATCTAGCAGTCCTACTCTGCTCTCCATAAAGCTATTTTAAATTGAGCAATATGGACTGAGTATCCATGTCATCATGCTGCCTCTGTAACTCATTATTCATGGAGGCTAGTATGATGCATTTGATAGTAAGGAAATCATTTTGCCACTTTTTATAAGCAGCTTTTTCTTCATCTATGGCATTTTCTCCTAATTTCTTAGGTTCAGGGGATTCAAGGATATAGGAGAGATTCTCTTGATTGAGTACTATTTTAAGATTTCTCAACCAATCCACATAATTGGGTCTGGTCAATTTATTTGAATCCAAAATTAAACATAGTAAAAGTGAAAAAGCCATTTAATCTACATAATAAAGAACATTACATAAGCGAACAACTCATGATGACAAACATAATTAAATTAGGACTTTAATTTAATTATGTCTACCCCTATTTTATCAAAAATCATAATTGATTTTCTTAGTGGGATTGAGATCCTAAATTCTTATAAAAGATCTTGTGTTAGCATAACAAACCATTTATAAGTTCAAAGGTAGGAAACTCTTTCCAATTGCATCTCAGGCAATTCTCATTATAACCCTAGCCTCTAAAACATTAATAGCCTTGTGTTAGCATAATAAACTATAATATTTTAGTTAAGTAGGATCCTTCATTTTTATACAGTTAAAATAAAATATAACTACTCTTGTGGTTGCACAGCAAAGCAGTATATCCAAAATGTTGTAAGCATCTCAATGCACCAGATTAATATTACATCAGTCCGCATAATAGGTCTTGTGGTTACACAACAAACCTAATATGATTCATGACATAATAATGACCTAGCATGAAGGAAGGCCTTAATGTAGTGAATATAACTCTAAGCACCCCAATCTAGAATTAAATTAATCTAATTAGTCAAGTAAGTGGAAGAGAGGTGGGGGTCCCCTCGTTGCTTTCCTTAGACATCAATAAATTAGCCAGGTCAGATAATGGAACCAATTAAAAATCATATTTTCTTTACCAATCATGAACCACTTTCTTAGACACTAATTGATCAATTAGACATCCAGACTAGTTTTGCTATCGGTTAATTGCACTACAACTTAATATAATTTTTATAGAGGATTTTACATGGTCTCTTGCATAGTCTAATTTAAAAACATACTGAATACATGAATATATATCAATCATGATATATTGCAAACATAATAGCATGTATAATCATTCTAGGAGAACCATCATTACATAGTGAACATATGTCACTATGTCAGGGCAACCTTTATAGAATATACATAGATCATAATCTAATTATGATTAAACAATTATGATTACATCATTTAAATAACATACTAAATAGATTAAATATGATCATATCATATTTACAATTATGTCATTATTATATCAACACAGCAAGATATGATTTAACCTAATAAGGCTTGCTCTGATACCACTGTAGGGTTTGGTGTATAGGATGAAAGCATAGATTTTAAAGCAAATTTATGAAATCATAAAATCAAACCCAAACCCTAGGACCACCTTATTAGAATCTAAATCATATTATATTCATTTATGATAAATAAAATGGTATCGGAACATACCTCAATCGCTAAACCCTAGTTTTGACTCTGATTGCCGATAGTGGTCCGTCAGGGTTTCCACCAGGTGCCCATGTGTTCATCCTCCAATGTTGATCCATACAGGGACTTGATCAAGACACCAGTACCTCTAATTAATTTAATTAAAATTTTTATAGCAAGAATTTTAATTATTTGGGTAGAACCATCCTTAGCCTTTAATGTCACCCTCCTAGCCTTTCCTTATCTTTCTTTCTTTTCCCTTGTCTTCTTAATTTTTTTTTCTAATCTCTTTGTTTTAAGAAAGACTTCTTATTCTTATTAGGACCTTGTCTGGATAAGAGAAGGAAAGAAAGAAAATTAGACAATAAGAAACTCTTGTAAGAAAGAAAGAGAAATTTCTGATGCCTTGGACTCTCGATGCGCACCCCTATTTATAATGTACGTAGGGGTGCCACCTAAATTTCTCACACTCTTACATTATCTTCATCTCATGCCTCTTCACCATATCTCACGTCCATCTAAATTTTGTGCCATTTTAAAATTATGTAGACTTAGTCCAAGAGGTGCCTTAAAGCAGAAGGACTCTTCGGACTAATTCTATATAGTTTTATACGAAGAGTCGCAAAACATCATTAAAGTGGTGACATTAACCTTCACCATTTGATCAGATATGTAGGCCATCCAATGGCCTAAAAGTGGGATGCCAAGCATGAGGGGAGGCATGGAGATAAGATTGGGAAAGTCAAAGTCCCATGGGATTTGACTTGGTCCAAGGGGTGCCTAGGTAGAGTGGGCGGCAAGGAGTTCTCCTTATTCCATTTTTTAGATAGATTATAAAGGAGTTTAAGAAGAAAAAGGACTCTCCTCTGTGCCTCCTATCTGAAGTCCACACCCCAACAAAAATACATGACATGAAATATGGATAAGGGAGGCACCAACATAACCCATGCGCCAAGGACTCTTGGCGCATACAATTAAATCTCACGCACCAATAGAGAGACTCTCTAGCACATGAGACTCTAATATTAGGTACCAAAAACCTTGGTCATCAAGCCAAGGGTCAGCCCATTTAATTAACCAATTTTGATTTGACTCAAATTGGAATTAATTAGCCCAAATCGTAATCCGATTTGAATCCGATTCGAATCTAGGTGCTAGGGTTTGCAACATGTGCTAGCATGTTCATCTTACAAACATAGTTTAATCCAATTAAATCCTTGATAAATTTCTTTTGTGTGTGACCCATTGGATTCCAGATCTAGCTAGTAGTGGGTTCGGATGTGATTTGACCTAATTTGGTTAGAACTCAACCAAACCGATTTAGGTCAAAACTAGCTAACTCGATTCGACCAATTAGAATACTTTCTAATTAATGATCAAATTAAACTCTTTAATTTGATTGAATCCACAAGATAATATTTATGTCTAACAATGTATCATGTCTATCCAAAAGATATGGAATTTTGATACAAATACCAAAATTATCCTTCAGTGGAAAGTTACCGTGCAACAAGATCCTTCAATCACCCTGCATCTCGAACATGACTTTAGGTATAGAAATATGTCAAACCCAATATCATATTCATATTTTTCTCAATCTTATGATGATGATTTGATTAATGAAATATTTACAATCATTTCTAATTTTCATCATGCTTTGATCAAAGACTTCTTGAATCATCATTTGATTGAAGTAGGTAGGATGCGATCTCCGCTTACCAGGAGTGATTGATTCCATGTTGACCTACTCATAATCTTCATATATAATCTACCATATCTAGATCACCCCGTACATGACTAAGTCATGAATGAGTATGAACCAAATTATGGATTCATATATGTAAGGTTCTATGGTAGTCTCAGGTTAAAGGACTACATGCACAACTCCCACTATGAAAACAATCTATTAACATGTAGATAAGACTTCATTAGATGTTCTCGGCTTAGATCAATTCAGTGAACTCATTCTCTAATGAGCACCCACATTCTTGTATTAGTATTGCACACAAGTGATTGTGAGATCAATCACCCTGTCCATCGAGCATACATAGGATATGCCAGTCTTATCAAAAATATTGATCTCCAACTCAGTGTTCCATCGATCAAAAATATTTAAATTAGGATTTTAAGATTTTAGATCTCATTGGTATGATCTCATCATAATCCTAAAATTATAGTCCTAATTTATAAGGTTCATCATAATCTTAAATAAATAATTAAGATGCAGCATATGATGAAATAAATACCTTTATTTATTTGAAAATATCAATACATGAGTTTGGAAGACAAAGAATAGCCCATCAAAATATAAATTTTGATTGGCTTGAGGGCATATTCCTTTTAGTAGAAGTATCCACCTCTGGCACTTAAGCTCATGGATCCACATATATCTGAATGTACTAGAATCAGGAGTTCAGTGGCTCATTCACCTTTTCCAGTAAAAGGTGACTTGGTCATCTTACCAAGAAGTCAGGATTCACAGGTTGGAAGTGATTTACAATCACTAACTTCAAAAATTTCTTCTTAAGCTAACATGTTTATTCTGTTCTTGTTAATATGACCCAGCCTACAGTGCCAAAGGTAGACTTCGAACACATCACTAATTCTAGGACGTTTACCGGAGGATTGAACCATGTTAACGGACATAGTTAATAAATAAATATCATTATTCAATTATCCAATAAAAATTATAACATCATTTAAAATGATATTATAAATTTTTTTTATTGATATTTCATAATCATTCATGGCCAAAAGGCCTACAGAAATAATATTCAATAAGAAAGTTGGACAAAAATGACATTCATTAAGAATAACTTTATTTAAATTGATTACAAGGTTCATGATTCCTAAAGTTAGAATTGAAACTTATCTTCCATCTTCAACGTTCAAAAATCTCTCATCTTAATCAAATCTCCTACTGACCTGCAAGCCCTGCATAGAATTATAAATATGATAAGGGCTTCCAATATCTAATACCCAGGCAGTAGAATCAAATAAGAAAAAATTGCAAGGTGTTATCATATAATTACCTTACCCAGCAACCACTTGCTTCTTTATTTGCCTGTTCAAATCTAGGGAGGCAATGTATAGAGAACAATTCTTCTTCTAGTGTCCTTGCTTCTTACAGAAGATGCACTCTGCCTGGCTCTAATCGAGCTTGTGCTTCTTGGTCTGATCCTGTGCAAGCATCATAGCACGTGATTACACCTTATTTTTCTTCTTCTTGTTCTTCTTTTCTTTCTTAAAGGGTCAACAACCAGAAAAAAACCCTCCCACTATATTCATCATTTTCTTATGGAGCTGGTGATCCTTCTCAAAGTTCTACAGTAACCCTAACAAGCCATGGTAGTTCACGATGGGCTTTGTCATTCTGAAATGAGTTAGGAAGGAGAGGAAGGACTTGGGTAAGGAATTAAAGATCGCATCTTTACTGAGCTGCTCATGCAGAGAAAAGCCCAACTTACTCAGATGCTCAATCATCTCGATCATATATAATACATGATCGATGACTGAGGCCTCATCCCTCATCCGAGCGTTGAAAATGACATAACTTATTTTGTGCCTTTCAACATTGTCAGGCGTGCCAAAGGAGTCGTTCAACATTTGAAGCATCTTCTATGGCTGGGCATTTTCAAACCTACGGCTGAACTCGTCGTTCATTGCCGTCAGCATTATGCACCGAATGGTAGAGCAGTCGTCTTCTGGTAAGTGTCTTATACCGCTCCTCTAGCATTTGGAGCTGATTCCTTAGGTGCTGGATCCATTACTATATAAAGAATCTGCTCATGCTCCAGTATGATTTTCAACTTATGATACCAGCTATCAAAGTTGGGTTCCATTAATTTGTCATTGTCTAACAATGATCGGAGCGATAGATTAGTGGCCATTTCTGCATAAAAAGAAAAACCAAATCTAATTAGTATATGAATCAATTATCCTAAAGACTTGGACTTTAGTCTTAAGGTTCTTCCACTATTTTATACAAATTGGTAGTCTCTACCTCCAATTCAAGAAATTACTTTAATTTCTTAGTGGGTACTAGAATTCACACAAACTACACACGAGCCCAACTTTGGTTGATCAACCCATGTGCACCTATGGGTAGGTTCAAAATTAATTATTTCTCTAAATAATTTTTAGTAATATTAATTTTTCCCTGTATACCTAATCAATAGGCTTTGACCTCTACTGAAAAGATTTGATTAGGTCCAACTATTAACATGACTACATTTGGTCTTATCTAACCAATAAATAATCAGGCTCGACTTTGATCGACCAACCTAACCACCATTAGAAAGACTTAACTAAATCATCATTTTTTGAATGATAATTTCATTAGTCAATAAACACCAGGCCTTTAGGCCTTAGTGATTATTAAATTAATGAACCCATTATCACTCAACTTAATAGGAGGCTATGATTTAGTTATCTATATAACTATTTCATTTTAAGGATCTAATAATTTTAGAGGATTTAATTAACATATTTTAAGAAGAGGAAGAAATTTAGCAAGCCAATTTCGATCCATCCACTGACTTCACAAAGTCAAATAAAAAAGGATCTAATCTAGGTTGGCATTAGGAGCACCAAAATTAGTCAGACTGATTTACCTAATTAACATGGGTGAGTCCAAATCACCAAGTGATCTAATCAAAACCTAATTCATCAGGATGGCTTGATAAGTGAGATTAGTGAAAGGGATATGGTATTAACTCATCAAAGATCGAAATCAGTGCAAGTAGCTCCCAATTAAAAACCATTGGTCAGGTCTGCCAAACATACCTTAGACACCAATCGGTTCATTAGTTTCAATTTGATCAACCTAGTAATTTTGGATTCGATCATGTAGCCACGAATCAAGTCCATTTGGTTCTTGTTAAAGGCATGGACTTGACCAACTACAACTATTGTAATTGAGTCTAAAGAGTCTTTGACCTAATCTAATTCAACATTTGATTAGATTTGATCAATTACTCTAATTTAGTCGATTCTTTAACTAACCTTAGGTCTAACCCAATTAATGGACTAAATTCAACTAATCCAATAACCCAAATTTTATGATCAATGACTTAAGTGAAGAGAAAATCCTGATTTCCTGAGTCAGATTCGTTCAGATCTGATTGGATCAAGAGAGATATTTTAAAAATTTTTCTTTTAAATCTAGATTAGATCTAAGATATTTCAGATCTAATTTTATAGATCTAATAAAATAAAATTAAAAAAAATTTAATTTAATTTAATTTTGTACCTTTTGTTGGATAATCAGATTATCCTATGATGATCCTGCTGATTGCCTGAAGTTCTGGATCTAGCCACGCAAGCACCTGGCCTCTATCGGCATCCACTCAAGGTTGGATCTAGAGATCCTCTTCTTCTCTATCACCTCTCCAAAAATTAGATCTGAATCTGATTTGGAGGATCTTCAAAACTTCTTTTGAAGATCAGCAGTCGTCCTTTGCAGCAGCGCAGCCTTCTAGCTTTCTCATCGCCTTTCTCTTGATCTGGATCGCACCAACCAAGCCCAAAACTCCTTTTGGACGTGGAGAGGAGAGGGAGGAAGAAGATGGCATGGAGGAGGGAGAGAGGCAGCCTTGGGGCATGGGCTAATTGGAGAACTTCTGTAAAGCTTGGGTAGATAGGGTCTTATTTATAGACTACTGCGTGATCCAACACTCCTCTTCTTCCCAACCAATCACAACTCTTTGTGAAATCAGATCTAAATCTGATTGGTGGGAATAGAGTCCCCAGATGGATTCCTCATCCTTAGAGGTGCCTAAGACCAGTCAAAGTTGGTTCTTAGGAGAACTCTAATTGGAATCCAAAAAGGAGATGGAGTCCCTATCCAACAGGGACTCCTAGGCGCCTCCAACTTGGGCACACGCCTAGGGTGGCGTGCGCCCTCCTCCTTGCCAGGTTCTGGCAGGGGGACAAGGCCCCCACCAGCTCTCCAATAGGTGCATGACATGTGGTCAAAAGTCAAAGTGTCAATGGTGACCAGTCAAAGGTCAACTTTTGACCAAAGTCAAAGAACAAGAAATGGCAGGTGACCAAAAATGGCAGGTAATGTTCTTACAAAATAAGACAACCTTTTCTGACTTGGACAACCTCCAGTCAGACCATATGAAGGCCTCTGATTGAGCACAAACTCCTTTGGCTCAGTCAGGACAACTTATTTATGATAGTAAAAGAAGAACGTTAGGTTCAATCGAGTGCTAGCACGATTTTCTTGAACCTAATTGAATCTCATTCAGATCAATTGAACTGGATCAGTTCAATTGATGATCACCAGATTCAAACCCTTGTTTGTGTGACCCAGTTAGGTTCAGTTCTGTATGGTAATGGGATATGTCATGATCTCTATCATCGACATCATCGAAACTCCTTTCGATGGATCAGAACTCTTCTGATTCGAACAGCTAGAATGATCGATCATCTAAATCATTCTAATTGCTCCCAAAATCCACCAGTGACACCTAGCAGTATATGGTGGCAACCCATCAGAGCTGAATGCGAACCTCTTGGTGCAGCTACCTGTGTGATTAAGTTCTTCTATCTTGAGCCCCGATCAGATTAGGGTTAAGGTGAACTCGTCAAACCCTAGTTTCTGTCATATGATGTAATCATTCGATTCAAGTCCGATGTGAAAATCTAAATAGAAACTCTTTCTATTATTTCACTCTGCCATGGCCATGGGCTTCTGGACTTGATTCTCATGATCATCATAGGGCTGCTCCTCTACCACCGAGGTAGATAGATTCCATCTTGATGCAATCCAGTTCCTACAATGAACATGTCATAGCCAACATACACCTCAGGGTTCCAATGGCTAGGAGACCGAGTAATGGTGTAGTCAAACTATAACACCCTCAAGGTGAACTGCCGATGCATCTCAGGTCAAAGAACCAGACACACTACTGCAGCATCGAGTCAGTCATTGACGAGAAGGTAGACTTCCTAATGACTACTCGAGGTGGTCACGCTCAGTGCCCTCGTTCTCTAACGAGTACCTGTACTCTCGCTCCGGTGTCTCCACACCGTAGACTCAAGACTCATCTACTAAAGAGAAGCGATTGTACACCAACCTTCCGGATCAATCACCATCCTCGTGATGATCCTATGGTCGGGAGCATTTTATGAGTTAATAATGATTATTCATGTCTTAAATTTTCAACTCTTGAAAATATGAATTATCATTACCATTAACTCAAAGGATGTATCACAGACACTAAATACACATATGTGATAGAAAATAACCCATTTTATTGATTTATAGTCAAAATTATAATTTTGCCCCTAGAAGTGTATTACAAGTGTCAGCCAATTCTGGCTTCTAGGGCACATATATCTAACAATCTCCCACTTGTCCTAAAGCCAATTGGCTACAAGTCTAAGTCCCATCTTCTCAAGGTGGGCTTCGATCTTCTGCTGGCCCAACGGCTTTGTAAGTGGGTCTGCCACATTATCTGTGGAGTTGACTCTCTTGACCTCGACGTAACCCTTCTCGAGGTAATCGCGGATGAGGTGGTATCGCCGCTCAATGTGCTTGGATTTCTGGTGAGACCTCGGCTCCTTAGCAAGGGCTATGGCGCCATTGTTGTCGCAGTATAGAGGAATGGCATCTGATGGCATTACTCCAATTTCTGCAGCAAACTTCTTGTACCAGAATGCTTCCTTCGCAGCCTCTGATGCAGCGATATATTCTGCTTCCATGGTGGAATCTGCTATCACGTTTGCTTGGAACTCTTCCAGCTGACAGCACCACCATTGCACACAAACAGACTCCCAGATGTCGACTTTCGATCATCTATATCGGACATGAAATCCGAGTCTGTGTATCCCTGGACTTGGAGTTCTCCATTACCAAAGACCAACATCATATCCTTAGTTCTTCTCAAGTACTTAAGGATACATTTCACAGAAGTCCAGTGTTCTTCACCTGGATTTGACTGATATCTGCTTGTGACACTCACAGCATGGGCTATATCAGGTCGTGTACATAGCATGGCATACATGAGGCTCCCTATTGCAGAAGCATAAGGGATCTTGCTCATGCGTTCTATTTCCTCAGGTGTGCTAGGGCACATCTTCTTGGAAAGATGAATACCATGTCTGAAGGGTATTAATCCCCTCTTAGAGTTTTCCATACTAAACCTCTTTAGTACTTCCTCTATGTACATCTTCTGTGAAAGTCCTAGCATCCTATTCGGTCTATCCCTATAGACCTTAATTCCTAGAATAAAGGATGCTTCACCTAGGTCTTTCATGGAGAATTCCTTGGACAACCATATTTTGACTGTTGTCAACATGGGAATATCATTCCCAATAAGGAGGATGTCATCCACGTACAATACGAGGAAGACAACAGCGCTCCCACTGACCTTTTTGAAGAACACATGGTTCCTCTTCATTTTTGATGAAACCAAACTTTTTGATCACATCATTGAAATGAGTGTTCCAGCTCCGAGATGCTTGCTTAAGTCCATATATGGACCTTTGCAGCTTGCAAACCTTGTGATCAGTATCACTGGATGTGAAACCTAGCGGCTGTTCCATATAGATATCTTCCTCAAGATATCCATTTAAGAATGCCATTTTCACGTCCATTTGCCATATTTCATAATCGAAATAGGCTGCAACGGCAAGCAATGTGCGGATGGATTTTAGCATAGCCACTGGGAAAAGGTATCCTGATAGTCAATGCCTTCGCGTTGACTATAACCTTTTGCCACTAGTCTAGCCTTGAATGTCTCCACATTCCCATCTGCACCAATCTTTCTCTTGAAGATCCATTTACACCCAATAGGTACTATACCTTCTGGTGGATCTACCAAGGTCCAGACTTGGTTTGAGTGCATCGAGTCAATTTCTGACTGCATTGCCTCTAGCCATTTCTCGGAGTCGATATCTGATATCGCCTCGTTGTAGGTTTTGGGATCATCACCATGAGCACCATTACCTACGAGGAACATTTCCTCTACTTCCTCTGAAATAATACCTAAGTATCTTTCAGGGGGATGGAAAACTCTTTCCGATCTACGAGGTGGAGGAGGTAGTGTTCTTATTGGCTCAACCTGATTTGGTTCCAATTGGTCCTTAGCTCGTTGTACTTGTGAGACTTTCTCATCAAGCTTGAATCTGCTTTCCAATGCCGCTATCTTGAATAAACTATTTTTCAAGAAAGATGGCATGTCGACTCACAATCACATTGTGGTCTTCTGGAATGTAGAAATAGTATCCTAATGACTCTTTAGGATATCCTATGAATCGAGCTCTAAAGGACCTAAACTCTAACTTGTCCGCTTGTTGTCTTTTGACATGAGCCGGACAACCCCAAATTCTGAGATGACTCAGACTTGGTTTCTTACCATGCCATATCTCATACGGTGTGGTAGGAACGGTTTTAGAGGGAACCCTATTCAGTAGATAAATTGAAGTTAACAATGAGTGTCCCCAAAGAAAATCAGGGAGGTCTGTGAAGCTCATCATGGATCGGAACCATATCCAATAGAGTCCGATTTCTCCATTCTGAAACCCCGTTGAGTTGAGGTGTTCCTGGTGGAGTCCATTGAGAGACTATGCCATTTTCCTTGAGATAGTCTAGGAATTTCTGGCTAAGGTATTCACCTCCTCGATCTGATCGAAGAACCTTAATGGGTTTTTCAGTTTGTTTTTCTACTTCATGTCTGAATTCTTTGAACTTTTCAAAAGCTTCAGACTTGTGTCTCATAAGATACACATACCCATACCTAGACAGATCATCGGTAAAGGTAATGAAGTAGACAAAATTGCCTCTAGCCGGCACATCAAATGGGCCGCACACATCAGTATGTACTAGGGCAAGGAGATCTGTGGCCCTCTCCCCATGTCCTAACAAAAGGGAGTTTAGTCATTTTGCCTTGAAGACAAGATTCACAAGTTGGATATGACTCGAAAGTCAATGGACTCAATAGCCCATTTTTCTCCAATTTGTTGATCCTATCTTCTGCTATATGACCTAATCTCAGGTGCCATAGATATCCTATCATTTGGACTATCCCTAGGTCGTTTGGCATTCACGTTTTGCTCGATAGTTAGAATAGGTACATCAATATGTAGCTGATAAAGACCATTAATAAGGAAACCATTTGCAATTTTATTTCTTTCATAAAGAATGTTACAATGGTCCTTAAAGAAGGTAATCACATAGCCTTCTAGTGCTAAGCATGAAACAGAAATCAAATTCCTGCTAGCTGCAGGCACATAATAACAGTCTTTCAAAACTAAGTCTAAACCAGATGGTAATCGAAGAGGGTATGTTTCCACACCTACTGCAGCAACTCTTGCTCCATTACCGATGCGTAGGATCATGTCTCCATCCCTCAGCCTCCTGCTATCCTCAAGACCCTGCATGGAAGTGCACAGATGAGCACTAGAACCAGAGTCAAGCACCCAACTGGATGCAGAAGAAATCCGTAAGGTTAGACTCAATAACGAGCATACCTCCAGAAGGACCTTCCTTCTTGTTCTTCAGGGTGGCCAGGTAAGTAGGGCAGTTCCGCTTCCAATGGCCGTCGCTGTTGCAATGGAAACACTTTCCTTTGACATCGGCCTTTCTTCTTCGGCTTCTGTCTTTTCTTCTTTCCTCCTTCCACCTTCTGCTTTTTCACAGACTTCTTTTTCTTTCCATAAGACTTTCTTTTGGAAGAAGTCCATTCCATAGCAAGAACTGAGCCTTTAGAACCTTTCATAGAAAGCTCAGCGGTAACCAGCATATTCATTAATTCGGCCAAGGAATTTTGAAGTTTATGCATGTGGTAATTCATGATGAATTGCCCATATGCATCAGTCAAGGATTGCAGAATAATATCATTCTGCAGATCCAAGTCTAACTTCACACCGAGCTTCTCAAGCTCTTCCATGTCCTTGATCATCATCAGACAGTGATCTTGGACTGACTGCCCATCATGCATCTTAGCCTTAAAAAGTCATTTCGTGACTTGATACTTGGCTGCGCGACTCTGTTCACCAAACATCTCCTGCAGGTGAGCCAACATTTGGCGAGCAGTCCCGATATCTTCATGTTGGCGCTGGAGCTCATCAGACATCGAGCCCAACATGTAATATCTGGCCTTATTATCTTCGTCTATCCATTTTTCCAGAGACGCTCTCTGTTCAATGGATGGATGGGCTGGTAAGGTGGGAGGGTCCTGGTCCAATACATGGGTTAACTTCTCGAAACCCAAAATAATTTTATAGTTCCTGAGCCAATCTTTATAATTGGGTCCAGGTCAGTCTATGTGTGTCCAGGATACGTGCTAATGGGTTGGACGCAGACATTTTTCTGTAGAGAGTCAAAGATTCTAGTTAGATACTGTAATTATGACTTGACCAATTTATTTAGAGATTTTATTTTTAAACAAATTAGCTCCCACTATTTTCTTGGATCCCTACACTCCCTCTGTAGAGATGCAAAAATCTCCATGATTAATGATTTCTAGTGGGTGGTGCGGTCTCACCAACTGACTCATCACCTCACCTAACAGTTATTGGTGATGGGTTAGCCAATGAGTGAACAACTCTTGTTCAATGATTCTCTAATCATGGTGCACCCAAACTTGGTCTCTAATTCATGAATCTCACCGTATCCGAAAATATTGATCCACTCCTTAGTTAAGTCAGACCCACCATTTGCATAGACTGGGTTCCTAATTGAGTCTCTCACCGTATCCAAAATATTGAGCCCAACTCATCCTCCAGCCCATAGCATCCAATGCCTAATAGACATGGTTGCATCTTTTCCGGTGCAACTGAGCCACTGTATCCAGTCCGAGAACAATCAACCCGGAAAGGGCCCGCACATCTACAATGGTGGAAGACCTCAGACTTAATCTTTTCTTAGGGAGAATTGATTCAGGTCTCATTAAACTAGACTTGTCATAGTCATAACAATTATGACTAACCTAGTGGCATGGGTTAGCTCGGATTATTGACCACCTCAGATCAGAACTGTGTCAACAGATATGGCCAGGTAAGTGAGATCCGGTGGAAGGAATATGCCATTAACTCGTACAAGAATGCATTCAGGTCGAGTAGCTTCCAATTAAAAATCCAGTCGGTCGTATGTGCCAAACTTACCTTAGACACCAAATTGTTGAGCCAGAACCAATTGGGTTAGCCTACAATCCAGACTCTAACCTCTGAGCCTAATTAGGTCTTGCTTGATCGTGACTCGATCTCTTGACCCAGACTTAATCCTATTAGGCTGGTCAATTTAAGCATTGTTGATCCCATCTAACCAACTCTTGATTCGGTTTGATCAACCGCTTAGACCTAATTGAGCTACCCAAGCCCGAACCCAGTATTATGAATATGTCTTAGATCTAAAATTCTCAATTTTAGACCTAATTAATATTTTATAATCTTAATTCTTAATTAAGTTAGGGTTCATAAACAAAATATGCACAATAAATCCTAGGATTTCAGGATCTAGGGTTTTGCAGAAAGTAAGTTTTGGGTTTCTGATTAAGGACGAATGCGCAGCACCCCTACACATCATAAGAACACCCCATCGAATGGAAGGAGAGGGCCTTTAAATCCTTCTTCATTCTTATGATCGGACGGCCAAGAGGAATGCCTTAATCAGGAAATATAAATACTACAAAACTAGTTTTAGATCTATATCATATATCTCATATATAAAAATTAGATCTAATCTATATACATATTTTGCATACATCTCATGTATCAATCATGCATATTTTTAGATCTAAATTATCTCATAATAATCTAAAAAATTAGATTTAAATTGATCTAATCAAAATAAATTCTAATCTAGATAATTATGTAGAACTATTCTACAACTAGTCTAGACATGCATTCAATCATATCTCATATGATACCAAAAATTAAATAATTTTATTTACTATTTTTAGATCTTATTATAATAATTATAATATTAAAAAATAGTAAATAAATTAATCCAAAATTATAACTTAATCAAATTAAATTATGATTATGCAAGACTATATATAGAATAATTCTATTTTACAGCTAGTCATGCATCTTGTAAAACTTAGATCTAAATTATTTAATTTTAATTTTTTTGATTTTAGATCTAATCACATCTCATGTGATATATGAAATTAACTAATTATTAGATTAAAATTAAAATAAAATTAGATCTAAATAATTTATTAGAACCTAGCTTTGATATCAGTTGAAGGAAAAATTTTGATTTCTCGGATCAGATTCGTTTAGATTTAATTGGATCAAGAGAGATATTTTAATTCTTTTTTTTAAAAATCTAGATCAGATCTAAAATATTTTAGATCTAATTTTATAGATCTAACAAAATTAAATAAAAAAATTAAATCTAATTTAATTTTATACCTTTTATTAGATAATCAGATTATCTTGTGATGATCCTGCTGATTGCCTAAAGTTCTAGATCTAGCCACGCAAGTGCCTGGCCTTTACCAGTATCCACTTGGACTGGATCTAGAGATCTTCTTCTTCTTTATCACCTCTTCAAATATCATATCTGGATCTAATTTGGAGGATCTTCAAAACTTTTTTTGAAGATTTGGAATCATCTTTTGCAGTAGTGCTGCCTTCTTCTTTTCTCGTCATCTTTCTCTTGCTTGGATCGCACCAAACTAGAGCCCAAATCTCCTTAGGCATGGAGAGGAGAGAGAGGACCAGAAGATGGCATGGAGGAGGGAGAGGGGCAACCTTGGAGCATGGGCTAAGGGAGAACTTCTATAAAGCTTGGCGCAGATAGGGTTTATATAGACCTTACTGCACCATGCAGTGCCACATCATCCCGGTCAATCACGTCACTTCATGCAATCAGATCTAAATTTGATTGATGGGATGACATCATCTGATCCAATCAGATGAAAGCCCCCATAAATCATCCTTAGATGGTTCCTAAGACTGGTCAAAGTCTACTCCTAGGTGCCACCTAAGTAGAATCCAAGAAGCAACCTAGAGTCCCATCTATATGGGACTCCAGGCATTCCTATCCATGGACACACGCCTCCCTAGGTGTGAACCCCCTCGTTTCTAATTTCTAGCAAGGGGATAAGCCCCTATCTACTCTTCTATAGGTGCATGACACATGGGCAGTTGTCTAAGTGTCAAAGGTCAACGTTTGATCAAAGTCAAAAGATAAGAATTAACAGGTGATAGAAATTAGCAGGTGTTGTCTCCAATTTATCTCATAAATTAAGATAACCCTTTTCTAACTTAGACAAGCTCCAGTCAGATCAAGTAAAGATACCTAAGTGAGCATAAACATTTTTGGCTCAGTCGAGATAACTTTTAATGATAATAGAAGGAGAACGTTAGGCTCAATTATGTGCTAGCACGATTTTCTTGAATCTAATTGAATCTAATTCAAATCAATTGAACTGGATTAGTCTAATTGATGATATCTAGATCCAAATTCTTATTTGTGTGATTTAGTTAGATTCAATTCTGTATGATAATGGGATATGTCATGATCTCTATCATCGACATCATCAAAACACCTTCCGATGGATCAAAACTTTTCTGATTTAGACAACTTAGAATGATTGATCATCAAAATTATTCTAATTGCTCTCAAAATTCACCAGTGATACCTAGCAGTATATGGTGGCAACCCATCAAAACTAAAAATGAACCTCTCGGTGCAGCTACCTATGTGATTAAGTTCTTCTATCTTGAGCCCCGATCAGATTAGGGTTAAGGTGAACTCGTCAAACCCTAATTTCTATCATATGATTTAATCATTCAATTCAAGTTCGATGTAAAAACCTTAATAGAAACTCTTTCTATTATTTCACTCTACCATGGCCATGGGCTTAAGGACTTGATTTTCATGATTATCATAGGGCTGCTCCTCATCCACCGAGGTAGATAGATTTCCTCTTGGTGTAATCCAATTTCTACAATGAACATGCTATAGCCAACATACACCTCAGGATTCCAAATGGCTAGAAGATCGAGTCAAGGTGTAGTCAAACTATAACACCCTTAAGGTGAACTATCGATGCACCTTAGGTCAAAGAACCAAACACACCACTGCAGCTTCGAGCCAGTCATCGATGAGAAGGTTGACTTTCTTATGACTGCTCGAGGTGGCCACGCTCAGTACCCTCATTCTCTAATGAGTATATGTACTCTCGCTCTGGTGTCTCTACACCATATACTCAAGACTCATCTACTATAAAGAAGTGATTGTAAACCAATCTTTCAGATCAATCACCATTCTCATGATGATCCTACAATTGGGAGCATTTTATGAGTTAATAATGAAAATTCTTATCCTAAATTTTCAACTCTTGAAAATAAGAATTATCATTACCATTAACTCAAGGGATGTATCATAGACACTAAAAATATATTTACAATAGAAAATAACCTATTTTATTATTTATAATCAAAATTATAATTTTATCCCTAGAAGTGTATTACAAGTGTCAGCCAATTCTGGCTTCTAGGGCACACATATCTAACATTAAGATTTTTAATTCATAATTCTAGACACTAATTCATAACTCTTAATTCTTAATTAAGTTTTTGGACTAAGGGTTGGGGTTCGGTATTTTAAAAATTTTGAAAGATTTTTTACAACTTAACACTGTTCACCAAATGGGTCGACCCATTTCAAAAATTGGGTCGGCTTATTTCACAAATAGTACTAGTTGTAGGATTTAATCTAAATCTATGTACACTATATAAAAAATTATGAATCAATTTAGATCTAATCTAAACACATATTCATGACTAAAAATCAGATTAAAGCTAATTTAATCAGATCATAAAAACACTAGATCAGATCTTAGGTTGTACGATTAATGATTTAGATCACCATTAAGAGAGTGCGATCTAATCATCGTATGAAGGATAGTAATTCCAATATCCAGATGAACATCAAGTGTTAGGCACCTCCAATGTCCATATAGAAAATTGGACTCATTACTATTCATTTTAATGGGAGGCTATGACTCGATTATACCCATAACTTAGTCATTTTAAGGATCTAATAATTTAGAGGATTTAGGTTACATGTGATTTAAGAATAGAAAGCACACGGACCAATTTCTCCCACTGACTTCACTAAGTCAAGTAGATTAGGACTAGGATCAATTTAGGTCCATGGGCACCTAAATCAGTCTTACTGATTGAAATCAGTCAAACTAATTTCTAGTGACATGGATCAGTTCGAATCACCAAATGATCTAATCAAATCCTAATCGACCATGTTGGCCAGGTAAGTGAGATCAGTGGAAGGGATATGCCATTAACTCATCAAAGATCGAATCAGCACGAGTAGCTCCCAATTAAAAACCACTGGTCTAGACTGCCAAACTTATCTTAGACATCAGTCGATTAGTTAGGTTTAATTTGATCAACCTAGTAATTTCGGATTGGACCGCTTAGCAATGAATCAAGTCCATCTTGGTCTAGTTAAAGACATGGACCCATTCAACTACAACTATTGAAGTTGAGTCTAGAGTGTACTTGAACTAATCTAATTCAACACTTGATTAGATTTGATTAATTACTCTAGATTTATCCATTCTTTAACTAAACTTAGGTCTAACCCAATTAATGGACCTAATTCATCTAACCCTTTAACCCACAGCTTATGCATATGTCTTGGAATCTTTAATTCATAATTTTAGATTCTATGAACAACACTTAATTCTTTTAATTAAGTTTTTGGGCTGATGGATTGGGGTTCAATATTTTAAAAGTAATTTTTAAATTTTGAAAGATTTTATTTTCTATTCATCAAACATGTTGACTCATTTCACAAATGGGTCAACACATTTCATAAACAACAATCCTATTGCTAGTTTCATAATAGAAAATAAAGCATAATTAAACTATGAATCTATTTAGATCTAATCTAATATATTCAAATTTAGTTATCATATTAAAATTATTTCAATAACCAAAATTCTTTCACTGTTCATCTTAATGAATGAGTTCACGGTGGCACCCCTACCGCCATAAGGGATCCCCACTAAATGGGAGGAGATGGCCTTTAAACCATATTTATCCCTTATGACTGGATGGCTTGGTGGCTCATTCATCCTCGATTACTAAGTTATCTAGATCAAAACATATCCAATATGCTAACAATAATTTTTTTTTAATTAACATATTAATATGTCAAGCAACCCTTGCTCTGATACCAATGAAGAAAATCGTGTAGGGTTCTAAGCATGCAATTCAAAAAATTTTTAAATTAAATAAGCAGCAGAAGACAAAATTAATCTAATATTAATTTTAAAATATGTTATGATCATATCAAACAACCTTACACATGGATCTAGACATGTCAATATGTAATAGAAAAATAAAATGTACTCGATCAGTAAATCATATTTACTGACCGATACGAGTTCAGAACTCGATACCTGTATGCAGGTAGCTGATCTCCATGATCTGAATCTATCAAAAGAAGCTCAGGTGTCATGTTGTAGCCACACACTCATCCAACCTCTATGGTTGGTTCATACAGAGCTCCTGATCCCGATCAGCTCTACTGGAGTGCTAGCTCCTCGTCGAAGCCTTCGACGGCTGATCTTGATCAATCCAATCGATCGCCTATCTTCTGATCTTTTAGATAGTCCAAAAGATCAGATGATGTATATTGGAGGATGATGAGGTAGTGTACAAAGTTTGGTGGTGATCCGATGCTCACAACACTCGATCTCTCCACTTGAACCCAAAGACCTAAATCTAGGGTTTCACACACCCAAAAACCTTGACGCCCGAAAATTCTCTCACACTCACTGTCTTTTGAATTATCCTATGAAACAAATTTTCATGAGTAGAGGGACTCTCCCTCTACCGAACCCCCACTTAGAAATAATTTTAGAGTGGGTGATCAAAGAAAGAAAAATTAGAAAGTTGGCATGAGAGGGATGTAGCACAGGACTCCTTTTTTCTTCTCTCTGAACTTTTCCACTCCAACAAAATAGCGCCCCACTCAGATATTCTCTCTCTAAGAAACCTTTCCACACCCCTTTATTATCCTTCATGTAAATCCATGCATGCCCAAGAGAACCATTTTTAAATTGGCGACCATCCGATGGAGTTTGCGCATGGAAAGATAAGAAGAAAGGTTAGGATGGTTTTAACCACTCACTTGATTTTTTAGAGTGGTTTTAACCACTCACTTGATTTCAAAAATCAAGTGAGCCTCTTATCCTTATCCAACACCCCCTTAAAGTGTTTGACATATAGAAGGACTCTCCTTCGGCATACCCACACTCAGAAATGCAAATAAAATTTACGTGAATTCACAAGTGGGCGTGGGAAGTAGATAAGATAACATAGTTCAAACCTCTAACCACCTGCAATCAAATTCAGTCTCTTTGAACCAGTCCAACACTTGGACTAGGTCAAAGGTAGATAAGAGAGGGGACGTGGAAACCTTCTGGGCATGGGAAATACTCATGCAAATTATGAATTTGCGTGAGAGAGGGCAAGGGTCAAAGAAGTCAAGGCGTAGGGAGATCAAAATTCAAACATGCTTTGAATTGGTCCAAATTGGTTTGAACCAAATCAATTATCTAGACCCAATTAGATTAGGTTAAACCCAACCAAATTAGGCTTAACCCAACCCAACAAAATTTTAATCAAATTAGAAATTAATTAGATTTAAGTCCTGATCAAATCGGGATCGAATCTCTCTTAGCGATTAGGTCATCACATAACCTAATCGGATCAAACCCAATCGAATCCAATTTGAATAGATTTGATCAAATCCTCATTGCTCAATTAAATTAAGCTAATTAGTAATCAAATAGCTAATTAATCTTTTAATAAATATAGAGTCTCAATCGGATCGATGTCTGGGCAACAGAGTTCCATCAATATGAAACTCTTGAAGAGTCCCAAACTAGTGGAACTCTTGAATCCAGTGTCCCAAATGAATGAAACTCACAATCACAGAGTCTCAGACTAATGAGACTCTTGATCAGAGAGTTTTAATCAAGTACCACTTAAAATCTCAATCCACTAAGACTCTTGGTCATAGAGTCCCAGTCCAGTGGGACTCTTGACCATAGAGTCCCAGATCATCAAGACTCTCGACCAGAGAATCTCAAACACGTAGGACTCAGAGTTCCAATCCAGTGGAAGTCTTGGTCATAGAGTCTCAATCTAGTAGAACTTGATGCATGCTAATTTACAGCTATGACAAGTGCACTAGTCGATCAAGTAATAAAGTAAGTGAGTAGAGTATTATCCCTAAAGGATTGAAAAATAAGTACTGAAAAGCTCTTTCCTATGCTTTATTTTGAAGATCGATTTATGAGAATTAAAAAAAATAAAGAATAAAATAAAAAAATAATTAAAAATTATAAAAAATAGAGAGAGTGTAATTATTAGAATTTTAAACTTAAGAGCAATAGGTTACTAAGGCAATCGGTTCATCAACTCAGTCAATACAATATTCAAGTTATTAGGTTAATTTTATTTCATATGATGGTGGAGTCTCCTAGTTTATTCACTACCCTTTGATCTAGGATAGCAAAACTATCAATATTTATTAACTATCCTTTGGTCCATGTGTAATTTAAATAAATATCGATGTATTAAGTTTTGTGAAACCCTCTAATTAAAATACGTTGCATTCAAAGCACACTAAAATTCTCGCATGCATATGAATTCTAATTCGATTCATAATACAAGGTATATAATCAAGAAGCAATAACATAGATATACTTGGACCGTATCATCTATGTTCATCAGATCAATTAGAAGATGGCCAGTAATCTAAAAATATTAAGATCAGATTTATATACTCCTCATGAATAAAATTTAAAATTAAAAATAAATTATACTAAATATTGCATCAAAAGAGTGGCTACACCTTAGCCTTAGTAAAAAAAAAATTTAGTTCATGATAACAAGTTCAAAAATAGAAAATAAAATAAAAAGTATGAAGAAATTAGACTATTTATTCGCTAAAATTGATTGTCCATTGCTCTTGGTGTGGAGAAGTCGATGAAGAAGAAAAATGCTTTGTGTACCGATCTTCGAAAGAAGAAAAAAAGAGAAAAAAAAAGAATAAAAACTCTTTCTCTTCTCTCCCTAAACCCCTTCCTCTCTCTCTGTTCTCTCTATTCTCCCTATTTTCTCTTTATTTTCAACTTTCTAATTTTGTTCTCTACCTCCTCTCTCAGCAACAGTAGGCAGCCCCCTTTAAAAGGCTAAGAGATGGATTTTTGAAAGAAATCCTAACCAAATTGGGTTTAAAACTCTTAACACAAGTTAAATTAAAACCCTAGACAATTCTAGCCTTTAGATCAGCATCCAACAGATCAAAAACCACTTAAAAATTCTTTTTAAAAACCCAATTCAAGTCGAAATTAACCTCAGTCGTTGAATCTTCTTGATGATTGAATTGGGACCATCGGATCGCATACAGGAGCCTTCAGATTTCTAGTTAAAATCGATAATGCATCTCCATCATTGGATCTCGACCGAGAGTTGCATCCATCATTCGTCAGCGCACAAATTTTCACCATTCGATCAAATCCCAGCGAACAGCATCCATCGGATCCAGCAAAATTTCTAGAATATCCTTTATAGACCTTGTGGGAGCCTGGCGTTGCATGGACCATCGCTTCCTTCAGCCAATTGAAGCACGCTCATCCTTATGAAATCTCCGAAATGCCCTCGCCTGATTACTGTAGTGGTCCACCATACACCGCAAAAAATCCTGACGTCAGCATGGCGTAAGCAGGGCATCAGTGGTCGGTCGGTCTGGTTCTAAGCATGGTCAGGCCAGACGGTCTACTGAGCCAATTTTTTTGAGCTGGTTTGAACCAGACCGGTCGGCATATATATTTTTTTTTCATTTCCTTTGAAATTCAATTTTGGGCTCATTTGAAATCCATTTTGCTTGAAATTTCTTTCATCTAAATTAGAAAAATAAGATCTTCATATTGATGACCTTCTTTCCTATATAAAATTAATAAAAATATTAATTTCTTAAAAATAAATTAATTTATTTTATAATTTAATATTTTTATTAGTATATTTTTATCACTTATCATACCCCCCAACTTAGTCATTGCTAGTCTCTTAGCAATATTTTATTTAATATAATATTTCAATAAGATCATCCTTTCAAAAAGATAAATCTAGAGCTAAAGATCAAAAAATTTAGAAAATACCACTAACTAAGCATTGAGCTTCAAAAGTAAATTTTATAGTCAGTACAATTAACAACTTTCTTAGAGTACATCAAAGATCTATAGCACTTGTGTTCGTAATGACTAACTTAGCATTTCAGTGTTAATTTAAAGGATAAAAGTATTCTATCTTATCACCTATTTTGATTAATTTTTTATACATTTCTAATTTTATACTCATGAATTAAGGTAGCTTTCACACTACCTCGTTGTGTGTTTTTTTTTGTACTGAGCATCCTAGCCTTTCCTCCACCATTTTATGTGAATCACTACACTTGACCTAGGTGTAGAGACTCAATTACTAGGCTTTGGGCAATCCACATATACTCTAACTTTTGCACTTCATTTTTAGGCAGGTAGCTCTTTTCTTAAATTTAAGTTTCTTTGATTAGAATGTATATTAATTATCAATTTTTAATAATAATTGAATCCTCAGTTA
This sequence comes from Cocos nucifera, assembly GCA_006176705.1. Taxonomy (NCBI): domain Eukaryota; kingdom Viridiplantae; phylum Streptophyta; class Magnoliopsida; order Arecales; family Arecaceae; genus Cocos; species Cocos nucifera. Next base: position 665,552 of record QRFJ01000554.1, read on the forward strand.
GCCTTATAATCAATACCTACTTTGCCTTGTTAGTATGCATGTGCAATTAGAAGTGCTAATAGTCTTTTGATGATCTAAGTAGGCTGCTAAAAGTTTGACCAACTAATCTACTTCTTTAACTCATTATATTCATTAGTAGATACTTCTTGTTAGATATGTGTGTCCTAGAAGCCAGAATTGACTGATACTTGTAATACACTTCTAGGGGCAAAATCATAATTTTGACTATAAATAATAAAATGGGTTATTTTCTATCACAAATATGTATTTAGTGTCTATGATACATCCCTTGAGTTAATGGTAATGATAATTCTTATTTTCAAGAGTTGAAAATTTAAGCCAGAAATTTTCATTATTAACTTATAAAATGCTTCTGACCATAGGATCATCATGAGGATGGTGATTGATCTGAAAAATTGGTGTACAATTACTTCAGTAGATGAGTCTTGAGTCTATGGTGTGGAGACACCAGAGCGAGAGTATAGGTACTCGTTAGAGAATGAGGGCACTGAGCGTGACCACCTCGAGTAGTCATAAGAAAGTCGATCTTCTCATCGATGACTGACTCGAAGCTGCAGTGGTATGTCTAGTTCTTTGACCTGAGGTGCATCAATAGTTCACCTTGAGGATGTTATAGTTTGACTATATCATGACTCGATCTCTTAGTCATTCGGAATCCTGAGGCGTATATTGGCTATAGCATATTCATTGTAGGAATTGGATTGCACTAAGAGAAAATCTATCTACCTCGATAGATGAGGAGCAGCCCTATGATGATCATGAGAATCAAGTCCATAAGCCCATGGCCATGACAGAGTGAAATAATAGAAAGAGTTTCTATTAAGGTTTTTACATTGGACTTGAATCGGATGATTAAATCATATGATAGAAATTAGGGTTTGACCAGTTCACCTTAACCCTAATCTGATCAAAGCTCAAGATAGAAAAACTTAATCACACAAGTAGCTGCATCGAGAGGTTCATTTTCAGTTTTGATGGATTGCCACCATATACTTCTAGGTGTCACTAGTGGATTTTGGGAAGCAATTAGAATGATTTAGATGATCGATTATTCTAGTTGTCTGAATTAGAAGAGTTCTAATCCATCGAAAGGAGTTTCAATGATGTCGATAATAGAGATCATGACATATCTCATTACCATGCAGAATGGAACCTAACTAGGTCAGATAAATAAGGGTTTAGATCTGGATATCATCAATTGGACTAACCCAGTTCAATTGATTTGAATTAGATTCAATTAGGTTCAAGAAAATCATGTTAGCACGCAATTGAACCTAACGTTCTCCTTCTATTATCATTAAAAGTTATCTCGACTGAGCCAAATATGTTTATGCTCACTCAGGTACCTTTACTTGGTCTGATTAGAGCTTGTCCAAGTCAAAAAAGAGTTGTCTTAATTTATGAGATAAGTTTGAGACAACATCTGCCATTTTCCATCATCTGCTAATTCTGATCCTTTGACTTTGGTCAAACGTTGACCTTTGACACTTAGACATCTGTCCATGTATCATGCACTTATTGGAGAGTAGATAGGGGCTTGTCCCCTTACTAGAAATTAGAAATGAGGGGGGTGCATGCCTAGGGAGGCGTGCGCCCATGGATAGCGATGCCTGGAGTCCCATATGGATGGGACTCTAGGTTGCTTCTTGGTTTCTACTTAGGTGGCCCATAACTATAGATTTTGACCAGTCTTAGATGCCATCTAAGGATAAATTAGAGGGGCTCTCATCTGATTGGATCAGGTGATATCATCCCATCAATCAGATTTAGATCTGATTGCATGAAGCAACGTGATTGGTCGGGATGATGTGGCACTGCATGGTGCAGTAGAGTCTATATAAACCGTATCTGCGCCCAACTTTTATAGAGTTTTCTCTTAGCCCATGCCCCAAGGCTATCCCTCTCCCTCCTCCATGCCATCTTTTGGTTCTCTCTCTCCTCACCATGCCCAAGGCAAGTTGGGCTCCAGTTTGGTGCGATCCAGATAAGAAAAGACTGATGAGGAAGGAAGGAGGCACCATTGCTGTAGAGATGATAGCTGATCTATGAAAAGAGTTTTGAAGATCCTCCAAATCAGATCTAGATTTAATTTTTAGAGAGATGATAAAGAAGAAGAAGATCTTTAGATCTAGCTTGAGTGGATATCGGTAGAGGCTAGACGCTTGTATGGCTAAATCCAGAATCTTAAGCAATCAGCAGGATCATCAATGGATAATCTGATTACCCAACATCAAGGTATAAATTAAATTAGATTTAATTTATTTTTTTAATTATTAGATCTATAAAATCATATCTGAAGAATCTTAGATTTGATCCAGATATATGAAATTTTTTTTTGAAATATCTCTTCTGATCTGATCAGATCTGTATGAACCTGATCTGAGAAATCAGGATAAGGACGCCTGGAGTCCCATACGGATGGGACTCCAGGTTGCTTCTTGGTTTCTACTTAGGTGGCCCATAACTATAGATTTTGATCAGTCTTAGGCACCATCTAAGGATGAATTAGAGAGGCTCTCATCTAATTAGATTAGGTGATGTCATCCCATCAATCAGATTTAGATCTGATTGCACGAAGCAATGTGATTGACTGGGATGATGTGGCACTGCATGGCGCAGCAAGGTCTATATAAACCCTATCTGTGCCCAACTTTTATAGAGTTTTCTCTTAGCCCATGCCCTAAGGCTCTCCCTCTCCCTCCTCCTTGCCATCTTTTGGTTCTCTCTCTCCTCACCATGCCCAAGGCAAGTTGGGCTCCAGTTTGGTGCGATCCAGGTAAGAAAAGGCTGATGAGGAAGGAAGGAGGCACCACTACTGTAGAGACGATAATTGATCTATGAAAAGAGTTTCGAAGATCCTTCAAATCAGATCCAAATTTAATTTTTGGAGAGGTGATAAAGAAGGAGAAGATCTTCAGATTCAGCCTAAGTGGATATTGGTAGAGATCAAGCGCTCGCGTGGCTAGATCTAGAATCTCAAGCAATCAGCAGGATCATCAATGGATAATCTGATTACCCAACATCAAGTTATAAATTAAATTAAATTAAATTTATTTATTTTTTAATTATTAGATCTATAAAATTAGCTCTGAAACATCATAAATTTGATCCAGATATATGAAAAAAAAATTTTAAAATATCTCTCTTGATCTGATCAGATCTGTACGAACCTGATCCAAAAAATCAGGATAAGGACGCCTGGAGGTTGCTTCTTGGTTTCTACTTAGGTGGCCCATAACTATAGACTTTGACCAATCTTAGGTGCCATCTAAGGATGAATTAGAGGGGCTCTCATCTGATTGGATCAGGTGATGTCATTCCACCAATCAGATTTAGATCTGATTGCACAAAGCAATGTGATTGGCCGGGATGATGTGGCACTGCATGGCACAACAGGATCTATATAAACCCTGTCTGCATCCCACTTTCATAGAGTTCTCTCTTACCAATGATTTATCTAGGTATGGGTATGTGTATCTTATGAGACACAAGTCTGAAGCTTTTGAAAAGTTCAAAAAATTCAGACATGAAGTAGAAAAGCAAACAGAAAAATCTATTAAGATTCTTCGATCAGATCGAGGAGGTGAATACCTTAGTCAAAAATTTTTAGACTATCCCAAGAAAAATGGAATAGTCTCTTAATGAACTCCATTTGGAATATCTTAACTCAATGGGGTTTCAGAATGGAGGAATCGAACTCTACTGGATATGGTCTGATCCATGATGAGCTTCACAGACCTCCCTAATTTTCTTTGAAGATACTGTTTATTAACTGCAATATATTTACTGAATAGAATTCCTTCTAAAATCATTCCAACCACACCGTATGAGATATGGCATGGTAAGAAACCAAGTCTGAGTCATTTCAGAATTTGGGGTTGTCTGGCTCATATCAAAAGACAACAAGTGGATAAGTTAGACTTTAGATCCTTCAGAGCTTGATTTATAGGATATCCTAAAAAGTTATTAGGATATTATTTCTACATTTCAGAAGATCATAATGTAATTATGAGTCGACATGTCATTTTTCTTGAAAAATAGTTTATTTAAGATAGCGGCATTAAAAAGCAGATCAAGCTTGAGGAGAAAGTCTCACAAGAGCAATGAGCTAAGGACCAAATGGAACCAAATTAGGTTAAACCAATCCAATCACTACCTCCTCCACCTCGTAGATCGAAAAGAGTTTTTCATCCCCTTAAGAGGTACTTAGATACTATTTTAGAGAAAGTAGAAAAAATATTCCTCGTAGGTAATGGAGTTCATGGTGATGATCCCAAAATCTATAACGAAGTGATATTAGATATCGACTCCAAAAAATGGTTAGAGGCAATAAAGTCAGAAATTGACTCGATGCACTCAAACCAAGTCTGGACCTTGCTAGATTCACTAGAAGGTATAGTACCTATTGGATGTAAATGGATCTACAAGAGAAAAATTAGTGCAGATGGAAATATGGAGACATTCAAAGCTAGATTAGTGGTAAAAGGTTATAGTCAGTGCGAAGACATTGACTATCAGGATATCATTCCGCCAGTAGCTATGCTTAAATCCATTCGCACATTACTTGCTGTTGCAGCTTATTTTGATTATGAAATATGGCAAATGGACGTGAAAATGGCATTCTTAAATAGATATCTTGAGGAAGATATCTATATGAAATAGTCGCTAGGTTTCACATCTGATGATGATGATCATAAGGTATGTAAGCTGCAAAGGTCCATATATGGACTTAAGCAAGCATTTCGGAGTTGGAATACTCATTTTAATGATGTAATCAAATTATTTGGTTTCATAAAAAATGAGGAGGAGCTATGTGTCTTCAAAAAGATCAGTGGGAGCACTGTTGTCTTTCTCATATTGTACATGGATGACATCCTCCTTATTGAGAATGATATTCTCATGTTGACCATAGTTAAAATAGAGTTATCTAAAGAATTCTCCATGAAAGATCTAGGAGAAGCATCCTTTATTTTGGAAATTAAGGTCTATAGAGATAGACTGAATAGGATGCTAGGACTTTCACAAAAGATGTATATAGAGGAAGTGCTAAAGAGGTTTAGCATGAAAAACTCTAAGAGGGGTTTAGTACCCTTCAGACATGGCATTCATCTTTCCAAGAAAATGTGCCTGAGCACACGTGAGGAAATACAATGCATGAGCAAGATCCCTTATGCTTCAACAATAGGGAGCCTCATGTATGCCATGTTATGTACACGACCTGATATAGCCCATGTTGTGAGTGTCACGAGCAGATATTAGTCGAATCCAGATGAAGAACACTGGACTTCTATGAAATGTATCCTTAAGTACTTGAGAAGAACTAAGGATATGTTGTTGATCTTTGGTAATGGAGAACTCCAAGTCCAAGGGTATACAGACTCGAATTTTATATCCGATGTAGATGATCGAAAGTCGACATCTGGGAGTCTATTTGTGTGCAATGGTGGAGCTGTCAGTTGGAAGAGTTCTAAGCAGACAGTGATAGCAGATTCTACCATGGAAGTAGAATACATCGCTATGTCAGAAGCTGCAAAGGAGGCATTTTGGTACAAAAAGTTTGCCAAAGAGATTAGAGTGGTGCCATCAGATGCCATTCCTCTGTACTGCGACAATAATGGCGCCATAGCCCTTGCTAAGGAGCCGAGGTCTCATCAGAATTTAAGCACATTGAGTGGCGATACCACCTCATTCGCGATTACCTCGAGAAGGATTACATCGAGGTCAAGAGAGTCAACTCCGCAGACAATATGGTGGACACTTATAAAGTCGTTGGGTCAGTAGAAGATCAAAGCCCATCTTGAGAAGATGGAACTTAGATTTGTAGCTAATTGGCTTTAGATCAAGTGGGAGTTTGTTAGATATGTATGCCCTAGAAGTCAGAATTGGCTGATACTTGCAATACACTTCTAGGGACCAAATTATAATTTTGACTATAAATAATAAAATGGATTATTTTTTATCATAAATGTGTATTTAGTGTCTGTGATACATCCCTTGAGTTAATGGTAATGATAATTCTTATTTTCAAGAGTTGAAAATTTAAGATAGAAATTTTCATTATTAACTCATAAAATGCTCCTGATCATAGGATCATCATAAGGATGGTGATTGATCTAAAAGGTCGGTGTACAATCACTTAGTAGATGAGTCTTGAGTCTATGGTGTGGAGACACCGAAGTGAGAGTACAGGTACTTGTTAGAGAATGAGGGCACTGAGCGTGACCACCTCGAGTAGTCATAAGGAAGTCTACCTTCTCGTCGATGACTGACTTGAAGCTGCAGTGATGTGTTTGATTCTTTGACCTGAGGTGCATCGATAGTTCACCTTTAGGGTGTTATATTTTGACAACACCATGACTCGATCTCCTAGCCATTCGAAACTCTGAGGTGTATGTTGGCTATAGCATGTTCATTATAGGAATTGGATTGCACCAAGAGGGAATCTATCTACCTCAGTAGATGAGGAGCAGTCCTATGATGATCATGAGAATCAAGTCCATAAGCCCATGGCCATGGTAGAGTAAAATAATAGAAATAGTTTTTATTAAGGTTTTTACATTGGACTTGAATCGAATGATTAAATCATATGATAGAAATTAGGATTTGACGAGTTTACATTAATCCTAATCTGATCGGAGATAAGATAGAAGAACTTAATCACATAAGTAGCTGCACCAAGAGGTTCGTTTTCAGTTTTGATGGGTTGCCACCATATACTGCTAGGTGTCACTGGTGGATTTTGGAAAGCAATTAGAATGATTTAGATGATCGATCATTCTAATTGTCTGAATTAGAAGAGTTTTGATCCATCGAAAGGAGTTTCGATGATGTCGATGATAGAGATCATGACATATCCCATTATCATACAGAACTGAATCTAATTGGGTCACACAAATAAGAGTTTGAATTTGGATATCATCAATTGGACTAACCTAGTTCAATTAATTTGAATTAGATTCAATTAGGTTCAAGAAAATTGTGCTAGCACACGATTGAGCCTAACGTTCTCGTTCTATTATCATTAAAAGTTATCTCGATTGAGCCAAATATGTTTGTTCTCACTCAGGTATCTTTACTTGGTCTGACTGGAGCTTGTCCAGGTTAGAAAAGGATTGTCTTAATTTATGAGATAAGTTTGAGACAACATCTACGATTTTTTGTCAACTGCTAATTCTTGTCCTTTGACTTTGGTCAAACATTGACCTTTGACACTTAGACATCTGCCCATGTGTCATGCACTTATTGGAGAGTAGATAAGGGCTTATCCCCTTACTGAAAATTGGAAAGGAGGGGGGTGCATGCCTAGGGAGGCATGCGCCCATGGATAGGGATGCCTGGAGTCCCATATGGATGGGACTCCAGGTTGCTTCTTGGTTTCTACTTAGGTGGCCCATAACTATAGACTTTGACCAGTCTTAGGTGCCATCTAAGGATGAATTAGAGGGGCTCTCATCTGATTAGATTGGATGATGTAATTTCATCAATCAGATTTAGATCTGATTGCATGAAGCAACGTGATTGGCCAGGATGATGTGGCACTGCATGGCACAGCAGGATCTATATAAACCCTATCTGCGCCCAACTTTTATAGAGTTTTCTCTTTGCCTATGCCCCAAGGCTCTCCCTCTCCCTCCTCCATGCCATCTTCTAGTTCTCTCTCTCCTCTCCATGCCCAAGGCAAGTTGGGCTCTAGTTTGGTGCGATGTAGGCAAGAAAAGGCTGACGAGGAAGGAAGGAGACAGCACTACTGCAGAGACGACAGCTGATCTACAAAAAGAGTTTCGAAGATCCTCCAAATCAGATCTAGATCTAATTTTTGGAGAGATGATAAAGAAGGAGAAGATCTCTAAATCCAACTCGAGTGGATATCGGTAGAGGCCAGGCGCTTGCATGGCTAGATCCAGAATCTCGGACAATCAGTAGGATCATCAATGGATAATCTGATTACCCAACATCAAGATATAAATTAAATTAAATTTAATTTACTTTTTTTAAAATTATTAGATCTATAAAATCAAATTTGAAATATCTCATATTTGATCCAGATATATGAGAGAAATTTTTGAAATATCTCTCTTGATCTGATCAGATCTGTACAAACTTGATCCAAAAAATCAGGATTTCTCCTTCACTTCTATCTTTTATCACTTGTCCAATCTATCTTGCTCAAGATTTTCTTCTTGACATATAATTTTTTTTTATCCCCCAACTTATTCTACATTATCTCAAAGGAGAAAGAAAAAGTAAAGGTGCAATAAAGAATAGGAAGGAATACACCTGATTTGGTTCAGTCTGGTTCTTTGAAGCTTTGAAATTTAGCTTGAGCTCTCATTGATTTTTCTCTGCTAAATTAAAAATACACACCAAAGCAGTAAAAGAGCAATAATAAATTATTAAAAAATTAAAAAAAAAATGATCAAAACTAAAAAGAAAAGAAACAACCTATCTAGTAGTTCTGATTTATAGTCTTCAGCTTGACTTTTTTTAAGTTTTGAGTTGAATCAATCCGGTGCCACTTCAATTGGAATACTTTCATGTTTGGTTGAGCCCTCTTTCAATTGGACATTGCTAGCTTTCATAGTCTCAAATCTATTTTCTACAAAATTCTCATATACTGAATTGTCAATAATATCAATTAGTAAATAAGTTTGATTATCATCAGGATGTTTAGTATCTTTGAAAATATTAAAAGTAACTTGTTCATCTTGAATTCTAAGAATTAATTTTTCTTATTAAACATCTAAGAATTAAAAGTAACTTGTTCATCTCAAATCTATTTTCTTGTTCGTCTAGTAGCTAAAAAGGGTCTCCCTAAGATAAGGGGTACATCATAATCTTCTTCCATATCAAGAATAATAAAATCAATAGGGAAAATAAACTTGTTTATCTTTACCAAGACATCCTCCACTATACCTCTTAGATATTTGATGGATCTATCAGTTAATTGAAGAGTAATAGTGGTAGGCTTCGATTTTGCTAACCCCAGCTTACTAAAAATAGAGAAAGGAATAAGATTAATACTTGCTCCAAAATCATATAAAACTTTATCAAAACTATAATCACCAATAATGCAAGGGATAGTAAAACTTTCTGAATCTTTTAGCTTCTGTGGTAATTTATTTTGAAGTATTGCTGAGCTTTCTTCATTCAAATTTATTCTCTCATGCTCTTTCAGCTTTTTCTTATTTGTTAGAATTTCTTTGAGAAACTTGGCATACCTAGGCATTTGAGTGATAGCATCTACAAAAGGAATATTAATATATAAATTCTTTGAAATTTTAAAAAAAGTTTAAAAATTTCTTATCTAGATGCTGTATTTGTCTCTCTAGGAATGGTAGTGGCGGCACGTAGGGCTTCACATTTGGATCAACAAATTATATACCTGGAGACCATCCATCTGCTGGTTGTTTTGGTGACTGATGAATTTTAGTTGATGGTTCCTTATTTGTAGTTAGCTCTTTAGTCTCTTTCTTCTGATGTGGCTCTTCCAGCTTTTTACTACTTCTTAGGATGATAGCATTGACTTGCTCCCTTGGATTGATCTCCATGTTGCTAGGCAAGGATCCCTAAGGTCTCTCGGAGATTATCTTAGCCATTGACCTATTTGCATCTCTAAGTTTTGAATTGTTGCTGCTTGGTCCTGCCTAAGCTTGGCTTCCAAATTTTTTATAGTTGCTTCTTGGTTTTGCATGAATTTGACCATCAGCTCCTCCATGTTGGACTTCTTTTCAGATACTTGGAACCCCGAGGGTGACTGTTGTACTGTATTTTGATTGCTCCATGAGAAATTTGAATGCTGCCTCCACCCTTGATTATATGTGTTGGAGTAGGAATTTTTTTGTTGCGGCCTGAAAAAATTACCAACATAATTAGCTGTATCAGTTGCTTTAACAAAAAGATTACCTATCTGGCAGTTGCTTGTATCGTGTCCTCCTCCACATAGGTCATAAATGATGCTCTAAATATGCATAGCTGTTCCCTTCAAGTTATTGACTTCGGCTCCAAGGGCTGCAATTTCAGCTAGTAAAGTTGACATGCAATCTACTCCTTGCACAGTTGCTGGTCTTTTCAGCATCATGCATTCTATTTGCCACTGATAGCTATTTAATTCCATCTCATCGATTAGATCAAAGGCTTCTTCCTCCATTTTTTGGTTAATGGTTTCTTTTGCTGCTACATCAATCATAGAATGATTAGTAGAAGATAAACCATTATAGAAAGTTTGTATCTGAAGCCATATAGGTAGTTGATGATGTAGACATCTTCCCAACAGTTCCTTGAAACGCTTCCAAGCTTCATATAGTATCTCCATGTCCATCTACACAAAAGAAGTGATATCATTGTGCATCTTGGTAGTCTTGGAAGGTGGAAAGTACTTGGCTAAAAATTTTTAGATTAGGACATCCCAAGTTGTAATAGAACCTACAGGAACAGAATAAAGCTAACTTTTAGCTGTCCCATAAAGAGAAAGAAAATAACCTTAATGTAATAGCATCACTGATAAGTATCATAAATTTATCTATAAAAGCATCAATTTATTAATTAATTTATATTTATTTTTAAAAATTAATAATTAATTAATATATATTTTTAAAAAAATTATATTTTTTATTAATTAAAAATTAATTAAAAAATAATAAAAATTAAAAAATAAAATTTTATAATCAATGGAAAGAGTTTATTTTTTTTATCATAATGAAATAAATTTCATACAAAATAGAGCTAAAATGAAGAAGATATGAATTTCTAAAAAATTAAAAAAAAATTAAATGAAAATAACATGCGGCTCAACTAACTCAAGCCGTCGTGCCATATCAGCCGACGTGTCCAAATGCGTCAAGCCAAGCTGACAAAGCCAGCATGCCAAGCCAGCCATGCAAGCTGACTCAGCCATGAAAGCCATCAGCCAATCCAGAATTCAGGCGTGGATCGCCAGCTAAGCAGAAACCGACGAATTACAGAGCGACACGTAGTGGACCTAGACCCTTAAAGGGTTTACAGAAATCTATCATGGCTCATAGGGCATTTTGGACTTTCCACTTGGTGATAGGAGGCACTAATTGGTCGCGAAAGCCATCAGCCAGTCCACGAGGTCCATGGGAATAGTAAAGGCGCAATCGAACGGCTGTAGTTGCTTGCGGTCAGGATCGAACGGTGGAGGTTTAAAACTGAGTTTGATTCGAACTTAGCTTCATGCGGATCGCCATCCAATGGTAGTGCTCAATCCAGGAGATGATCCGATGGTCTAGAATGCTCCCGACGGTGATTAGAACTTCCAACGCACGATCAGTGATCAGATTTCCTCCATCAATGCGTGATCAACAGCCAGAATTTAATCTGATCTGATCTAGGCTGATACACATCCGATTTTGATGATTTTTGATTTGTTGGATTCCTATTGAATGGCCAGATTTCATTAGACTTACTAGATTCATATCAAAATTATTTTAATCTAAATTTTACTTGAATTTTTTTGTATTTTGATGATTAAAAAAGCTCTTAGTCCCACATTGCCTCCAGAAAAAATCTCCAGCCCTCCTAGCTCTATAAAAAGGACCCCAGGCCTTCAAAAATCAATAGATCTAGTGAGAGAGAAGCTAAGGTACAGGGTGGAAGCCAAGCTCAGGGTTGAAGATTGCTTCAAAGCTACAGTGCTAGAAGAAGAGCTAGTCTTCTATGCCATCTCCACGCCTATGCTGATCTACGATCTTCTTCTAGTTTTCTTTTCTCTTTCCTTTTCTTTAATTTTTTATATTTAAATTCTACATTTGAGTTTTAATTTTAATAAAAAAAGCTTTATTGCTCCTTTTAATTTTAGCTCTTTAAATTAATTATTCTTTATTGCCCTTTAATTTTATCACAAGTAGCCGCTAAGATCTAAATAGTGGATCTTAGTACCAAGTTTATTTTTGCATAATTTAAATTCTACTTTTATTTATAAATCTATTTTTTGACTTTAATTTTTTTTTCAAAAATCCTTCTTTTCTTTTTTTAAAAAAATTTTAAGATTTTAGAATTAAATCATTGCCTCTTTATGGATTCGATCCGACTCACTACTCTCTTTATAACTTTTAATTAATTTAAAAAGTCAGATTTAAACTGATAAACATGATGTCTTAACGACAACATTGCATTCCTATCAAGTTTTTGGCACCATTGCTGGGGAGGTATAAAAATTAAAATTTTCTTATTTCTTTGATTTTTTTTATTGCCTACTAATTATTTTTCTTATTTATTTTGTAGAAAAAAATAAAAAAGAGACAAAAATAAAGAAGATTATGGTATAAACAAAACTTTCAATCCTATTTGGTGGGATCATTCCTAAACCCTAAATCTCTTTTCTTATTTTTAATATTTGCTTTATTTTTAAATTAATAAAAAATTACCTACTTAAACTTAATTAAAAATTTCATCACAAGATTAGAAACCCTAATTATTTAGAGCATCCATCATATCAATTTTATTTATTTATTTATTTTTTGGTGATTGCTGGAGGTAAGGTAAGCTATTCAAAAATTCAATTAATTACATGCATCTAGTTTAATTGCATAGAATCCCTTGCTTGAAAATTTGAATATGCACATCATATTGAATCAATTTAAGGACACAACCCATTAAACAAGATAAGGTGGAGATTTGATCATCCTTCCTTGGCCCACAAATAACCAATCCTCATATTGCATTAACTCAAACCTTAACTCTTAAAATCAATTAGACATCAACCCTTAAGGATATTCGAGCTCAATAGGATAAGAAAACCTTAGAGTTGAAATGGGTTAGGATTAATCAATTTAACTGGTGTCTAGAAAACTAGTTCAGGGATGACTAGATCCGAAGAAAGGCAGTTACTTAATTAGTTCCATTCGCTTACCTGGCCAAGCATAATTGGTAACTAAGGCAAGCAACGGGAGGACTCCCACTGACCTTACGCTTACCTGGCCAGTTGATTGGCTGATCCTACACTTGGAGTGCTCGAAGGCTGACTTGGAATAATTAGGAGCTGTCTAGGTCTAGACTGATCTTAGGTTAGGATTAATTTATTTAAAACTTATTTGAAAATAAAAATTTTTACTTTAGGTATTTTCAATCTCTATTTTTCTGACATAAGATTGCCCTGGCATAACGAGAAGTTATGTTGCATGGTTGTCCTAGGGTATGAAAAGTTTGAATTAACTTAAAACTTTAAAAAAAAAATGAGGACATTGAGAATATAATGAATTCTCCAATACCCATGTAGAGAAGGATTTCAGATCGACTAGTCAAAATTGATTTAGTTCCTATTTCAAATCCTACAACCTCAATGGATTTAGCAAACCAGCCTAAGCCTCAAATCCTTAAGGACTTATATTATCTAGTTGGTTTTGTCCAACCCTCTTGTATAAGGTTGCCCCAATCCATAGCAAATAACTTTGAAATTAAACCTCAAATCATTAACATGCTTCCAAAATTTATGGGAATAGAGGATGCATATATATTTATTAGAAAATTTGAAGATGTTTGTGCAACTATGAAACTACAATAATTGTCAGAGGACGAAATCAAACTGAGATTAATCAATTTTACCCTTAAGGATAATGCCAAAAAATGGCTTTATAGTCTTCCAAATCAATCTATCACGACTTGAGAGGGCTTTGTGAGAATATTCTTAAAAAAATATTTTTCTCATCATAAAATAACTAGAATTAGAAATAAAATAAATCAATTCTACCAACTAGCTAGTGAATCATTTTGGAAATACTTTGACTGATTCAAGAACCTCTTGACCCAATGCCTACACCATGGAATGAAAACTTGGAGGCTATGCCAAATAATTTATGAAGGGTTAGATTCAAATTCCCGAACAATGCTAGAGTCCATGTGCCAGGGATAATTTATGTATAAAGAACCAAATGAAGCCTGGCAATTTTTAGAAGATCTAGCCGAAAAAAGTTTACAATGGAAAACAACTAGGAAACCAGAAAAATCCACACCTTCAAGAGGTGGAATATACCAAATTCAAACCTTCCTAGTTACAGAAGCCAAAATTGCAACTTTGACACATAGGCTAGAGGCCTTAGAACTTTAGAGACCAGCCACTGTGAACCAAGTGTTTGCATCCATGTGTAATAGGTGCAATGCACCAGACCATGTCCTTGAGGAATGTCCCCTCATTGTGAACCAATTAGATAATGGATGTGCACAAGTGAATGCCACATATCAGAGACCATTGAACAATCCCTATGCACCCACCTATAACCCAGGTTGGAGGAATCATCCAAATTTTTCATGGTCACAAAATCCAAATATAGGTAGTCCAAGTTTCAATCAACAAAACCCAAGATCTAATCCTGTGATAAACATCCTGCCACCACCAGCCTTTAATATTAATGAAAAGAAACTTTTTTCTTTAGAGAAAAGCCTAAAAGCCCTAGCCAAATCTAATACTGACACCAATACCACCTTAAGCAATTTCATGCAAACCATGGGCCAAATTTTGAATTTAAATTCTCAGGCCATAGCCCACTTAGAAATGCAAGTGAGTCAGCTAGCAGCTACCATAAGTAAACATGAACAAGGTAGGCTACCTAGCCAACCTAAGCCCAACCCAAGGAATCAAAATGGTAGACCATCCCAAGAAAACTAGGTTAATCAAGTTAATGCTATTCATTTCTTGAGATTAGAAAAATAAGTGGATAATAAGGTAAATACACCTGACACTAGAGAAGACTCGAGTGCTGAGTCCATTGAGCCACCTAATGAACAATCTACCTTACAAACTCAAGCTCCTGAAACTAATAGAGCACCAAACCAAATGCCCACAATCTCTGGAGCTCCTTTTCCTAATCAATTAAGGTCTAATAAATAAATAAAATATTTAGACAAAATGTTAGAGGTATTTAAGCAAGTTCAAGTAAACATTCCTCTACTAGACATGATCCAACAAGTTCCGACTTATGCAAAATTCTTAAAAGACCTTTGCACCAAGAAAAAGACGACTAACGTACCAAAGAGAGCTTTCTTAGCAGCAAGTGTGAGTTCATATTTGTTAAGTCATATGCCTATAAAGTACAAGGACTTAGGTTCTCCAACAATTTCATGTGTCATAAGAGAAACCCACATTGAGAAGGCATTACTTGATTTAGGGGCTAGTGTAAATATTTTGCCCTATTCAGTTTATAAGCAATTAGGATTGGAAAAGCTTCAGCCAACAGAGATCACATTACAATTAGCAGACCGATCTTTTAGAATTTTCAAGAGAATGCTAGAAGATGTTTTGATTAAGGTTGGAAGTTTTATCTTTTCAGTTGATTTTGTTATTTTGGAGACTGAGCCAATATCAAATCCTAAGGGTCAAATTCCAGTGATTTTAGGAAGACCATTCCTAGCTACTGCTAATACTGAAATCAATTATCGGAATGGACTTATGAAACTATCTTTTGGAAATATGACTATCAAGCTGAATATTTTTAATTTGGAACAGAAATCTACCAAGCATGCTAATGTAAGTATAGTCCAACATGAAATTTATGAACCCATAGATATTAGTGATGAGGAAGTCGATCTTGAATCTAGTATCTGGCCAACCCACGAATATGATAACCTAAATAAAATACTTGAAGATAATAAAAATGGCCAGAGATGGGAGCCTCCTATTGAACCACCCATAGAAATGACTAAACCATCATCCGAGTCATCAAAAGAAGAGGCACCCAAAGTAGAGTTGAAACCCATCCCTGAGCACCTCGAGTATGTATATTTAGGTCTAGAGAAAATCTTGCCTGTAATTATTGCATCAGACCTGAATCCTAACCAAGAGGAAGAATTAATAGCGGTCTTAAGAGAAAATCGAGAAGCAATAGGCTAGACCATGGTAGATATTAAAGGAATAAGCCCTTCCATAGTTCAACATAGGATACACCTAGAGGAAGAGGCTAAATCAACTCGAGATGCCCAAAGAAGAATGAACCCAGCCGTGAAGGATGTAGTCAAAAAGAAAATTCTGAAGTTGTTGGATAATGAAATTATTTACCCCATTTCTGATAGTTTGTGGGTAAGCCCTGTACAAGTGGTACCAAAGAAATCTGGGATAACAGTAGTCCAGAATGATGCTAATGAACTTATCCTAACTAGGATCCAAACGGGATGGAGGGTCTGTATAGATTATAGAAAATTGAATGCAGCTAACAAAAAGGATCACTTTCCTTTGCCATTTATTGATCAAATATTGGAAAAGTTAGTCAGACAAGAATTTTACTATTTTCTAGATGGATACTCTGGTTATAATCAGATCTCCATAGCTCCTAAAGATCAGAAAAAAATCACATTCACCTACCCATTCGGAACCTTTGCTTATAGGCGTATGCCCTTTAGACTATGTAATGCTCCAGCAACCTTCCAGAGATGTATGATCAGCATATTTTCCGATATGATTGAATGATTTCTAAAAATTTTTATGGATGACTTTTCTATCTTTGGACCTAGCTTCTCTGAATGCTTAAACCATCTAAGACTTGTTCTAGAAAGATGTAAGAAGAAGCATTTAGTTCTTAATTGGGAAATATGTCAATTCATGGTCAGAGAAGGTATAGTTCTTGGCCATGTAATTTCAAAGAAAGGAATAGAAGTTGACAAGGCCAAAGTTGACCTGATTGCAAGTCTTCCACCACCCAAGACTATTAAAGAAATTCGTTCATTCTTAGGATATGCTGGATTTTATAGAAGGTTCATACCTGATTTTAGCAAAGTGGCTCGTCCTTTGACGAACTTGTTAGCAAAAGAAGCAAAATTTGAGTTTACTTCTAAGTGCCTTGAGTCTTTTGAATTCCTTAAAAAGGCACTCATTTTAGCTTCCATCATTCATCCACCTATCTGGATCGAATCTTTTGAGCTCATGTGCGATGCATCTGATCATGCTGTAGGTGCAGTCTTAGATCAAAAAATCAACAAGCTATCGAGAGTTATTTATTATACAAGCAAAATATTGATGCAGAGCTTAATTACACCACCACGGAGAAGGAATTCTTAGCTATTGTCTTTGCCCTAGAAAAATTTAGGTCCTATTTGGTTGGATCTCATGTTATTGTCTATACTAATCACTTAGCCATTAGACATCTCCTAGCAAAGAAAGATGCTAAGGCACGTTTAATTTGATGGATTTTGCTCCTTCAAGAATTTGACCTAAAAATTAAGGATAAGAAAGGGATAGAGAATGCAATTGCTAATCACTTATCTCGAATCATAGTTGTGCCATCTAACGAACCACCTGTCAATAAGTATTTTTTAGATGAACAACTCATGTCAGTGTCCACTGAACCTTGGTATGCAGATATTGTAAATTATTTAGCCATTGGTAAAGTGCCTTCTCATTGGCCTAGTCAGGATAAACATAAATTCTTTTCCTAAGTAAAGTATTTCATTTGGGATGATCCATATCTGTTTAAACAGTATCCTGATCAGATCATTAGGAGGTGTGCCCCTGATAATGAGGTTAAAAGTATTCTATCATTTTGTCATAACCAAGCATGTGGTGGTCATTTCATATCTAAGAAGACTGCTGCCAAAGTACTTTAATATGAATTTTATTGGTCTAATTTATTTAAGGATGTACATGTGTACTATAAAAGTTGTGATCAATGCTAATAAATGGGTCAGATTACAAAGAGAGATATGATGCCACTCAATCCAATCTTGGTAGTTGAAATTTTTGATGTCTGGGGAGTTGATTTTATGGGACCATTCCCGAATTTCTTCAAAAATGAGTATATCTGAGTGGCTGTTGATTATGTTTCCAAGTGGGTAGAAGCTATTCCATGTAAGTCCAATGATAGCAAAGTGGTCGTTAAATTTCTTAAGAAAAATATTCTCTCTTGCTTTGGTACTCCTAGAGCAATCATTAGTGATTAGGGAATACATTTTTGCAATCGACCCTTTACTGCATTAATGAAGAAATATAATGTTACCCATAAAAGCCACACCATATCATCCTCAGACTAGTGGGCAAGTTGAAGTGTCAAATAGACAAATCAAACAAATCTTAGAGAAAACTGTTAATGCCAATAGGAAGGATTGGTCTATGAAATTAGTTGATGTACTTTGGGCCTACCGCATTGCCTACAAGACCAACCTAGGAATGTCTCCTTAAAGGATTGTGTTTGGAAAACCATGTCACTTATCTGTTGAGTTAGAACATAAAGCCATGTGGGCAATAAAGAAATTAAATATGGATCTAGACATAGCCGAAAACCATAGGAAGCTTCAGATAATGAATTAGAAGAACTGAGAAATGAAGCTCACGAGAATGCCAAAGTATACAAGGAATGGATGAAAGTATTTCATGATCAAGCAATTCATAGAAAATCTTTCAATTTTGGACAAAAAGTTCTTTTGTATAATTCAAGGTTACATCTTTTTACTAGAAAGCTTAGGTCTAGATGGATAGGACCTTTCTTTGTTAAAAAAATTTTCCCATATGGGGCTGTAGAGATTAAAAACCCAAGCAATGGTGTTATTTCTAAAGTTAATGGTCAACGATTGAAATCATTCTTGGAATTACCCATAGAATTTATGGAGGAAGCCATGGTTCTTTATGAACCAACATATCTTAGTTAGTCTGTTATCACTGTTTAGTCTGACTGAAGACTTTAAACTTAGTGCTTATTAGAAGGCAACCCAATATTTTTTGAATCTAATTTATTTTTTTAATTTATTTTTTTTTTAGACTAAGCTAGAGAAGGATCAAAAGCTTCAAGACCCATGTTAAATGAATAAACATAATTTACACCCTTTTATTTGTTCTCCCTCCCCATTAAGGACAATGTCAATTAAGTTGGGGGATAAAAAAAAATTAAATTTTAAAACTATTTTAAAATTTATTTTTTTTGGATAAAACCATATTTTAGGAAAGAGAATCTTAAGCAAAATAAACTAGAAAAAGTAATAAAGTTAGAAAGTATTAGCTAATAATGGTAGCGAGTTAAGAAGTAAATTACTTGGTCAGACTATTAGCAGCCCACTTAGGTCATTTAAAGGCTAACAGTACTTCTAATTGCATATGCACACTAATGAAGCAAAGCAGGTGTTGATTATAAGGCTAATTGAAGATTCAATTATCACTAAAAATTGGTGGTTTTTATATAGCTCAATTAAAGAAATATGAATTTAAGGAAAGAACTATCTGCTTAAAATAAAAAGTGCAAAATACAGAGTATATATGGATTGCCTTAAACTTAGTAACTGGATCTCTACACCTAAGTCAAGTATGAAGGTTCACATCAAATGATGAAGGAAAGGCCAGGATGCTTAGCACTATAGCTCTTTAGAAAAAAAAAAGTAGTGTGAAAGCTACCTTAATTCATGCACTTAACTTGGGAGTATATAAAAAATTAATCAAAATAGGTGATAAAAGAAGATTCGTTTGTCCTTTGAATTAACACTCAAATGGTAAGTTAGTATTCACAAAGTGCTAAAAATCTTTAGATGAACTTTAAGAAAGTTTTTGATTAATCTATCATAAAATTTGCTTCTGAAACTCAATGCTTAGTTAGTAATATTATCTAAACTTTTGATCTTAAATCCTAGACCTATTCTTATGAAGGAGGATCTCAATGAAACATGGTAATTCAAACTAAATTCTTTCTTTACTCGAGGACGAGCAAAGCTTAAGTTGGAGGATGTGATAAGTACCATAAATTTATCTATAAAAATATTAATTTATCAATTAATTTATATTTATTTTTAAGAATTAATAATTAATTAATAAATATTTTTAAAAAATTCATATTTTTTATTAATTAAAAAATAATAAAAATAAAAAATAAAATTTTATAATCAATGAAAAGAGCTTATTCTTTTATCATAATAAAATAAATTTCATGCAAAACGAAGCTAAAATGGAGAAGATATGAATTTCTAAAAAATAAAAAAAAAATTAAATGAAAATAACATGCGGCTCAGCCAGCTCAAGCAGCCGCACCATATTAGCCGGCGCATCCAAACACGTTGAGCCAAGCCAATAAAGCCAGCACACCAAGCCAGCCATGCAAGCCGACTCAGCCATAGAAGCCATCAATCGGTCCATGATCCAGGCGTGGACCGCTAGCTCAACAGAAATCGATGAATCATAGAGCGACACGTGGTGGACCTAGACCCTTAAAAGATTCACAAAAATCTATCGTGGCTCACAGGGCATTTTGGACTTTTCACTCGACGACAGGAGGCGTTGATTGGTCATGGAAGCCATCAACCGATCCACACAGTCCATGGGAACAATAAAGGTGCGATCGAATGGCTGTAGTCGCCTGCGGTCAGGATTGGACGGTGGAGGTTTAAAATTGAGTTTGATTCGAACTTAGCTTCATGCAGATCGCCATCCAACGATAGCGCTCGATCCAAGGGATGATCCGATGGTCCAGAATGCTCCCGACGGTGATCAAGACTCCCAACACACGATCAGCGGCCAGATTTTCTCCATCAATGCATTATCAATGGTTAGAATTTAATCCAATCTGATCTAGGCCGATACGCATCTAATTTTGATGATTTTTGATCTGTTGGATTCCTATTGAATGGCTAGATTTCACCAGACTTACCAAATTTGTATCATAGCTATTTTAATCCAAATTTTACTCAAATTTCTTTATATTTTGATGATTAAAAAGGCTCTTAGTCCCACATTGCCTTCAGAAAAAATCTTCAACCCTCCTAGCTCTATAAAAAGGGCCCTAGGCCACCAAAAATCAACAGATCTAGTGAGAGAAAAGCCAAAGTATAGGGTGGAAGCCAAGCTCAAGGTTGAAGGTTGCTTCAAAGCTACAGTGCTGAGAAGAAGAGCCAGTCTTCTATGCCATCTCCACGCCTACGCTAATCTACGATCTCCTTCTAGTTTTTTTTTCTCTTTTTTTTCTTTAATTTCTTGTATTTAAATTTTGTATTTGAGTTTTAATTTTAATAAAGAAAGCTTTATTGCTCTTTTCAATTCTAGCTCTTTAAATTAATTATTCTTTATTATTCTTTAATTTTATCGTAAGTACCCGCTAAGATCTAAATAGTGGATCTTAGTACCAAGTTTATTTTTGTATAATTTAAATTTTATTTTTATTTATAAATCTATTTTTTAACTTTAATTTTTTTTCAAAAATCTTTTTTTTTCTTTAAAAAAAATCAAAGATTTTAGAATTAAATCATTACGTCTCTATGGATTCGATCCGACTCACTAGTCTCTTCATAACTTTTAATTAATTTAAAAAGTCATATTTAAACTGATAAACATGGTATCTTAATGACAACATCGCATTTCTATCAATCATCTTACACCCTATTAATTTTAAAAATATCATAAAGTTCAAAAAAGTTAGAAATATGGACATTTGGATCATCATGCATGTGTCCACTGAATTAGACAGTTGATTGAATCATCTGGATCATCGCCGATTTTATTTCAAAGTTGTTTGCTCACATAGGTAGTCTTCTGATACTCGAAGCTGCATCGACTATAGATGGTGTGATGTAATTATTTAATGGATGATGTGCTGCTCGAATAGCTTCATGCTGTCCCTCGATCGCCATATCCAATCCTAGATTGATGTCGTTAGGATCTTCAGCTACCATGTTTCTTTCTTGTTGTAGTCTTCTGATGGTCTTTTCAATTTTTGGATATAAAGGTAATAAGTTACTATATCCAATATGTGTCATGCACTAAATAAATTTAAAAATAAAATAAGAATAAAAATTAAAAAAATAAAATTCTAAAGTAAAGCTAGGATCAAAATTTTAATATTATTTTAGACACAATCCCCAGCAATGATGCTAAAAACTTGATGCATGCTAATTTATAGCTATGGCAAGTGCACCAGTCGATTAAGTAATAAAGTAAGTGAGTAGAATATCATCCCTAGAGGATTGAAAAATAAGTACTGAAAAGCTCTTTCCTATGCTTTATTTAGAAGACCGATTTATGAGAATTAAAAAAATAAAGAATAAAATAAAAAAAATAATTAAAAATTATAAGAAAATAGAGAGAGTGTAATTATTATGGTTAGGTTACTAAAGCAATCGGTTCACCAACTCAGTCAATATAATATTCAAATTATTAGGTTAATTTTATTTCATGTGATGGTGGAGTCTCCTAGTTTATTCACTACCCTTTGGTCCAGGCATAGCAAAACTATCAAAATTATTAACTATCCTTTGGTCCAAGTATAATTTAAATAAATATCGATGCATTAAGTTTTATGAAATTCTCTAATTAAAATATGATGCATCCAAAGGCCACTAAAATTTTCGCATGCATATGAATTCTAATTCGATTCATAATACAAGGTATATAATCAAGAAGCAATATTATAGATGTACTTGGTCCGTATCATCTATGTTCATCAAATCAATTAGAAGATGGCCAATAATCTAAAAGCTTTAAGATTAAATCTATATACTCTTCATGAATAAAATTTAAAATTAAAAATAAATCATACTAAATATTGCATCAAAAGAGTGGCTACACCTTAGCCTTAGTAAAAAAAAATATAGTTCATGATAACAAGTTCAAAAACATCAAATAAAATAAAAAGCATGAAAAAATTAGACTGTGTATTCGCTAAAATTGGTTGTCCGTTACTCTTGGTGTGGAGAACTCGATGAAGAAGAAAGTTGCTTTGCGTACCGATCTTTGGAAGAAGAAAAAAAGAGAAAGAAAAATAATAAGAATAAAAACTCTTTCTCTTCTCTCCCTAAACCCCTCTCTCTGTTCTCTCTATTTCTCCCTATTTTTTCTTTATTTTTAACTCTCTATTTTTGTTCTTTGCCTCCTCTCTCGACAATAGCAGGCAACCCCCTTTAAATTGGCTAAGAGATGGATTTTTAGAAGAAATCCTAACCAAATTGGGTTTAAAACTCTTAATACAAGTCAAATTAAAACTCTGGACAATTCTGGCCTTCAGATCAGCATCCAATGGATTAAAAATTACTTAAATTTTTTTTTTAAAAACCCACTTCAAGTCAGAATTAACCTCAACCATCGGATCTTCTTGATAATTAAATCAGGATCGTCGGATCATGTATAGGAGCCTTTAGATTCCTAGTTAAAACTAGTAACACATCTCTACCGTTGGATCTCTACCAGGAGCTGCATCCGTCATTCGTCAGTGCATAAATTTCTACCGTTCGAAGAAATCCCAGCGAACAGCATCCATCGAATCTGATAAAATTCTCAGAATACCCTCTATAGAATGTGCGCGAGCTCGGTGTTGCATGGATCGTTGCTTTCTTCAGCCAATCGGAGCACACTCATCCCCATGAATTTCCCGAAATGCCCTCGCCTGGTTACTATAGCGGTCCACTGTGCGCCATGAAAAATCCTGACGTCAGTGTGGCATAAGCGAGGCGTCAATGGGTGGTTGGTATGGTTTTGAGTGCGGTTGGGCTGGGCGGTCTGCTGAGCCAATTCTTCTGAGTCGGTTTGAACCAGACCGACCGACATATATTAATTTTTTTTATTTCCTTTGAAATTCAATTTTGGGCTTATTTGAAGTCCATTTTGCTTAAAATTTATTTCATTTGAACCAAAAAAATAAGATCTTCATATTGATGGCCTTCTTTCCTACATAAAATTAATAAAAATATTAATTTCTTAAAAATAAATTAATTATTTTATAATTTAATATTTTTATTAGTATATTTTTATCACTTATCAGAACTCTTGATCACAGAGTCCTAGGTCATCGAGACTCAATATCAACCATCAAATCAGGTAGAAACTCCTATTGTGTATGATCCCATAGGTTCGAATCCTAAGTCGATAGTATAGAAACTAATTTTCTATACCAATCGATGTGACCATCTAGCAATGGTATCCGATGTTCGGATAGGTTAAAAATTGCAATGTAATATCGATGAACCTGTGGCATATGGTTACCGTATAATTCATCCTCTTGACCTCGATGCTCAAAGGATAATCTAGGATTTACTACCAATCCTAAAATCCATCCATAGTATATTTCAAAATTTAGCATCCATCATATGGACTACCCCGATCGAGGATTTGCTAAATTGAAATACAGCGATGCACTTGCTCCAACACTTGAGGGGTCAATCCCATCTTGACTCACACACCAATAAATCAAGTACTTGACTGCACCAAGTAGCCTTCCATCATTAAATTAAAAATTTAGATAATCCGATACCTAAGTACAGTAAGTTGCTTGCAAGTCACTATGGTAATCTCAGGTCTAAGGGACACATATATCCATATCCTTCACGAGCAACTCTTGGTAGAAGAGAGCTCCGCAGTTGGGTCACGTTCAGTGAAATGTACCCCTATACTTCACCTACGTGCCATAATAGTATCTTCATACTTCTTGGTTAAGAGGACAACCAATACTTATGGCACACAATAACCTACACTCGATATGTTGTCGTCCTAGATAACAACAAATTATTTGGTTGTGAACTGGTTTAAGGACTAAATGACAAATCCTTCTTTGTCGAGTCTAAATAGTCCTAAAGACTTTATCATAGAAGAGTTCATTATAGGAAGATCCACAAAGTGATGAAAATGCCAAAATAGTAATTTTATTTATTAATAATTTAAGTATAATTATATTTAGCTCAACCATCTATAACCTAGATGATTGGCTTTATGATACATTTTTCAACATCTCCCACTTAGCCTAAAGCCACTCAGAATAGTATCGAATATCCATCTTTCATTAATGATTGTCAAACTCTTTGATTCCAAAAGCCTTGGTAAATGGGTCGGACACATTCTCCTTTTCACCGATCTTCTGAAGGTTGATGTCACCTCGCTCCATGATCTCTCGTACAAGGTGGTAGTGACGTAGAAGGTGCTTGGTGTGCTGATGTGCCTTCAGCTCCTTCACTTGAGCTATGGCTCCAATGCTGTCACAGTAAAGCAGAACTAGACCATCTAAGGAGGGTACCACTTCTAGCTCATCGATGAACTTTGATAGTCACACAGCTTCCTTCACAGTATCAGATATCACAACATACTCCACCTCGCATACAGAATCGACTATAGTATGCTACTTGAAACTCTTTCAGCAGACCACTCCTCCGTTCAGGATAAAAATATAATCTAACACACTCTTACTATCATAGTAATCTGACTGAAACTAGAATCAATGTATTCCATAAGTTTTAAGTCAGTATCTCCATAGATGAGCCATTAGTGAAGGAGAAATTCTGATTTTTTGGATCAAATTCATTCAGATCTGATCAGATCGAGAGAGATATTTCAAAAAATTTTCTCATATATCCAAATTAGATCTGAGATATTTCAGATCTGATTTTATAGATCTAATAAATAAAAATTAAAAAAAAATAAATCTGATTTAATTATACCTTGATGTTGGGTAATCTGATTATCCTTTGATGATCCTGTTGATTGCCTGAGGTTCTGGATCTAGCCACGCAGCCTGGCCTCTATCGGTATCCACTCAGGCTAGATCTAGAAATCTTCTTCTTCTTTATCACTTTACTAAAAATTAGATCTAGATCTGATTTGGAGGATCTTCAAACTCCTTCCAAGATCAACAGTCGTCTCTGCAGCAGTGCTGCCTTCTTACTTTCTCGTCAGCCTTTTCTTGGCTGGATCTCACCAAACTGAAGCCCAACTTCCCTTGGGCATGGAGAGGAGTGAGAGGATCAGAAGATGGCATGGAGGAGGGAGAGGGGTAGCCTTGGGGCATGGCTAAGAGGGAACTCTTTAAAAGTTGGGGCGCATATAGGATTTTATAGACCCTACTGCGCCATGCAGTGCCACATCATCCCGGCCAATCGCGTTGCTTCATGCAATCAGATCTAAATCTGATTGATGGGATGACATCACCTGATCTAATTAGATGAGAGCCCCATAAATTCATCCTTAGATGGTGCCTAAGACTGGTCAAAGTCTATAGCTAGGGGCCACCTAAGTAGAAACCCAGAAGCAACCTAGAGTCCCATCCGCATGGGACTCTAGGCGTCCCTATCCATGGGCGCACGCCATCCTAGGCATGTGCCCCCTCCTTTCCAAAATTTAGTAAGGGGACAAGCCCCTATCTTCTCTCTAATAAGTGCATAACACATTGGCAGATGTCCAAGGGTCAAAGGTCAATGTTTGACCAAAGTCAAAGGACAAGAATTAGCAAGTGATAAAAAATGGCAAATATTGTCTTAAATTTATCTCATAAATTAAGACAATCCTTTTCTGAACTGGACAAGCTCCAATCGGACCAAGTAAAGATATTTGAGTGAGCATAAATACATTTGACTCAGTTGAGATAACTTTTAATGATAGTAAAAGAAGAACGTTAGGTTCAGTCATGTGCTAGCACGATTTTCTTGAACCTAATTGAATCTAATTCAAATCAATTGAACTGGGTTAATCCAATTGATGATATCCAGATCCAAAACCCTTATTTGTATAACCTAGTTAGGTTCAATTCTATATGATAATGGAATATGTCGTGATCTCCATCATCGATATTATCGAAACTTCTTTCGATGGATCAGAACTCTTCTGATTCAAACAACTAGAATGATCGATCATCTAAATCATTCTAATTGCTTCCAAAATCCACCAATGACACCTAACAGTATATGGTGGCGACCCATCAAAACTAAAAATGAACCTCTTGGTGCAGCTATCTGTGCGATTAAGTTCTTCTATCTTGAGCCTCGATCAGATTAGGGTTAAGGTGAACTCGTCAAACCCTAATTTCTATCATATGATTTAATCATTCAATTCAAGTCCGATGTAAAAACCTTAATAGAAACTCTTTCTATTATTTTACTCTCTGTCATGACCATGGGCTTATGGACTTGATTCTAATGATCATCATAGGGCTGCTCCTCTTCTACTAAGGTAGATAGATTCCCTCTTGGTGCAATCCAATTCCTACAATGAACATGTTATAGCCAACATACACCTCAGGGTTCCAATGGCTAGGAGATCGAGTCATGGTGTAGTCAAACTATAACACCCTCAAGGTAAACTGTCGATGCACCTTAGGTCAAAGAACCAGATACACCACTATAGCTTCGAGTCAGTCATCAATGAGAAGGTAGACTTCCTTATGACTGCTCGAGGTGGTCACGCTCTGTGCCCTCGTTCTCTAACAAGTACCTATACTTTCGCTCCGATGTCTCTACACCATAGACTCAAGACTCACTACTATAAAGAAGAGATTGTATACTAATCTTTCAGATCAATCACCATTCTCATGACGATCCTACGGTCAGAAGCATTTTATGAGTTAATAAATAAAAATTCATGACTTAAATTTTTAACTCTTGAAAATATGAATTATCATTATCATTAACTCAAGGGATGTATCACAGACACTAAGAACATATTTATGATAGAAAATAATCCATTTTATTATTTATAGTCAAAATTATAATTTTGCCTCTAGAAGTGTATTTCCAGTGTCAGCCAATTTTGGCTTCTAGGACATGCATATCAAACAAACTCCTACTTGACCTAAAGCCAATTGGCTACAAATCTAAGTCCCATCTTCTCAAGATGGGCTTCGATCTTCTGCTGGCCCAACAACTTTGTAAGCGGATCTGCCGCATTATCTACAGAGTCGACTCTCTTGACCTCGACATAATCCTTCTTGAGATAATCGTGGATGAGATGGTATCGCCGCTCGATGTGCTGGGATTTTTGGTAAGACCTCAGCTCCTTAGCAAGGGCTATGGTGCCATTATTATCGTAGTATAGAGGAATGACATCTGATAGCATCACTCCAATCTCTACGGCAAACTTCTTGTATCAGAATACCTCCTTTGCAGCTTCTAATGCAGCAATATTTTCTGCTTCTATGGTGGAATCTACTATCACTGCCTGATTGAAACTTTTCTAACTGATAGTTCCATCATTGCACACAAACAAACTTTCAGATGTCGACTTTCGATCATCTACATCGGACATAAAATCTAAGTCTGTATATCCCTGGACTTGGAGTTCTCCATTACCAAAGACCAACAACATATTTTAGTTCTTCTCAAGTACTTAAGGATATATTTCACAGAAGTCCAATGTTCTTCATCTGGATTTAACTAATATCTGCTCGTGACACTCACAGCATGGGCTATATCAGGTCGTGTACATAACATGGCATACATGAGGCTCCTTATTGCTAAAGCATAAGAAATCTTGCTCCTGCATTCTATTTCCTCAGGTGTGCTCGAGCACATCTTTTTGGAAAGATGAATGCCATGTTTGAAGGATACCAAACCCCTCTTAGAGTTTTTCATGCTAAACCTCTTTAGAACTTCTTCTATGTACATCTTCTGTGAAAGTCCTAGCATCCTATTCGGTCTATCTCTATAGACCTTAATTTCCAAAATAAAGGATGCTTCTCCTAGATCTTTCATGGAGAATTCTTTAGATAACCATATTTTAACTATGGTCAATATGGAAATATCATTTTTAATAAGGAGGATGTCATCCACGTACGATACGAGGAAGATAACAGCACTCCCACTGATCTTTTTAAAGACACATGGCTCCTCCTCATTCTTGATGAAACCAAACAATTTGATCACATCATTAAAATGAGTATTCCAGCTCCAAGATGCTTGCTTAAGTCCATATATAGATCTTTGTAGCTTGCATACCTTATGATCACCATGACCAGATGTGAAATCTAGCGGCTGATCTATATGGATATCTTCTTCAAGATATTCATTTAAGAATATCATTTTCACATCCATTTGCCATATTTCATAATCGAAATAGGCTGTAACAGTAAATAATATGCAAATGGATTTTAGCATAGCTACTGGCAAAAAGGTATCCTGATAGTCAATGCCTTCGCATTGACTATAATCTTTTGCCACTAATCTAGCCTTGAATGTCTCCACATTCCCATCTACACCAATCTTTCTCTTGTAGATCTATTTACATCCAATAGGTACTATACCTTCTGATGGATCTACCAAGGTTCAGACTTGGTTTGAGTGCATCGAGTCAATTTTTGACTTCATTGCCTCTAACCATTTCTTGAAGTTGATATCTGATATCACCTCGTTATAGATTTTGCGATCATCACCATGAACCCCATTACCTACGAGGAATATTTTCTCTATTTTCTCTGAAATAGTACCTAAGTACCTCTCAGGAGGTCAAAAAATTCTTTCCGATCTATGAGGTGGAGGAGGTAGTGAATGGATTGGCTTAACCTGATTTTGTTCCATTTGGTCCTTAGCTCATTACTCTTATGAGACTTTCTCCTTGAGCTTGATCTATTTTTCAATGTCGCTATCTTGAATAAACTATTTTTCAAGAAAGATGGCATGTCGACTCACAATCACATTGTGATCTTTTGGAATGTAGAAATAATATCCTAATGACTCTTTAGGATATCCTATAAATCGAGCTCTGAAGGACCTAAAGTCTAACTTGTCCGCTTGTTGTCTTTTGACATGAGTCGGACAATCCCAAATTCTGAGATGACTCAGACTTGATTTTTTACCATGCCATATCTCATACAGTATGGTAGGAATGATTTTAGAAGGAACCCTATTCAGTAAGTATATTGACAGTTAACAAACAGTATTCCCCAAAGAAAATCAGGAGGTCTGTGAAGCTCATCATGGATCGGACCATATCTAATAGAGTCCGATTCCTCCATTCTAAAATCCTGTTGAGTTGAGGTGTTCCAGGTGGAGTCCATTGAGAGACTATGCCATTTTCCTTGAGATAGTCCAAAAATTTTCGACTAAGGTATTCACCTCCTCGATCTGATCGAAGAACCTTAATAGATTTTTCAATTTACTTTTCTACTTCATGTCTGAATTCTTTGAACTTTTCAAAAGCTTCAGACTTATGTCTCATAAGATACACATACCCATACCTAGATAAATCATCGATAAAGGTTATGAAGTAGACAAAGTTGCCTCTAGCCGGCACATCAAATGGGCCGCACACATCAGTATGTACTAGGGCAAGAAGATCCATGGCCCTTTCCTCCATGTCCTACAAAAGGAAGCTTAGTCATTTTGCCATGAAGACAAGATTCACAAATTGGATATGACTCAAAAGTCAATGGACTCAATAGCCCAGTTTTCTTTAATTTGTTAACCCTATCTTCTGCTATATGACCTAGTCTTAGGTGCCATAGATACCTATCATTTGGACTATCCCTAGGTCGTTTCATGGTATTCACATTTTGCTCGATATTAAAAATAGATACATCAACATGTAACTGATAAAGATCGTTAATAAGGAAACCACTTGCAATTTTATTTCTTTCATAAAGAATGTTACAATGGTCCTTAAGAAAACTAATTACATAGCCTTCTAATGCTAGGCAAGAAACGAAAATCAAATTTTTGCTTGCTGTAGGCACATAATAACAGTCTTTTAACACTAAGTCTAAATCAGATGGTAGTCGAAAATGATATATTTCCACAACTACAGTAGCAACTCTTGCTCCATTTTTGATGCATAGGATCATTTCATCATCCCTCAACCTCCTATTATCCTCAAGATCCTGCATAGAAGTGCACAAATGAGCACTAAAATCAGAGTCAAGCATCCAACTGGATGCGGAAGAAACCATAAGGTTAGACTCAATAACGAGCATACCTCCAGAAGGATCTGCCTCCTTCTTCTTTAGGGTGGCTAGGTAAGTAGGGCAGTTCCACTTTTAGTGGCCGTCATTGTTGTAATGAAAATACTTTTCTTTGTTAGCGATCTTCTTCAGCTCTATCTTTTTCTTCTTTCCTTCTTTCACCTTCTGCTTTTTCATAGACTTCTTCTTCTTTCTAAAAGACTTTCTCTTGGAAGAAGTTCGTTCCATAGCAAGTACTGAGCCTTTAGAATCTTTCATGAAAAGCTTAGCGGTAACCAGCATGTTCATAAGTTCGATCAAAAAATTTTGAAGTTTATCCATATTGTAGTTCATGATGAATTACCCATATGCATCAGTCAAGGATTGCAAAATTATATCATTCTACAGATCCAAGTCCAACCTCACTCCGAGCTTCTCAAGCTCTTCCAAGTCCTTGATCATCATCAGACAATGATCTTGGACTGACTGCCCATCATGCATCTTAGCCTTGAAAAGTCATTTAGTGACTTGATACTTGGCTTGCACGACTCTGTTCACCAAATATCTCCTGTAGGTGAGCCAATATTTGGCGAGCAGTCCTAATATCTTCATGTTGGCACTGAAGTTCATCAGACATCGAGCCCAACATATGTAATATCTGGTCCTTGTTATCTTCGTCCATCCATTTTTCCAAAGACGCTCTCTGTTCAGTGGATGGACGAGCTGGTAAGGTGGGAGGGTCCTGGTCCAATACATGAGTTAACTTCTCAGAATCCAAAATAATTTTAAAGTTTCAAAGCCAATCCTTATAATTTGGTTCGGTCAGTCTATGGGTGTCCAGGATTCGTGCTAGTCGATTGGATGCAGAAATTTTCCTGTAGAGAGTCAAAGATTTAGTTAGATTAGATTATTGTTAATTTTATTTTTAGAACTTAGCTCCTACTATTTTCTCAGGATCTCCTACACTCTCTCTGTAGAGATGCAAAAATCTCCATGATTAATGATTTCTAGTGGGTGGTGCGGTCTCACCAACTGACTCATCACCTCACCTAACAGTTATTGGTGATGGGTTAGCCAATGAGTGAACAACTCTTGTTCAATGATTCTCTAATCATGGTGCACCCAAACTTGGTCTCTAATTCATGAATCTCACCATGCCCGAAATATTGATCCACTCCTTAGTTAAGTCAGACCCACCATTTGCATAGATTGGATTTCCTAATTGAGTCTCTCACCGTATCCAAAATATTGAGCCCAATCCATCCTCCAGCCCATAGCATCCAATGCCTAATAGACATGGTTGCATCTTTTCGGTGCAACTGAGCCACTGTAACCAGCCGAGAACAATCAACCCCGAGAAGGGCCCGCACATCTACAATGGTGGAAGACCTTAGACTTAATCTTTTCTTAGGGAGATTTGATTTAGGTCTCATTAAACTAGACTTGACATAGTCATAACCATTATGACTAACCTAGTGGCATGGGTTAGCTCGGATTATTGACCACCTCAGATCAGAACTGAGTCAACAAATATGGCCAGGTAAGTGAGACCGGTGGAAGGAATATGCCATTAACTCGATAAGAATGCATTCGAGTCGAGTAGCTTCCAATTAAAAACTCAGTCGGTCGTATGTGCCAAACTTATCTTAGACACCAAATTGTTGAGCCAGAATCAATTGGATTAGCCTACAATACAGACTCTAACCACTGAGCCTAATTAGGTCTTAGCTTGATCAATCACTCACGTGACTCGATCTTGACCCAGACTTAATTCCATTAGACTGGTCAATTTAAGCACTGTTGATCCCATCTAACCAACTCTTGATTCGATTTGATCAACCGCTTAGATCTAATTGAACCACCCAAGCCCGAACCTAATATTATGAATATGTCTTAGATCTAAAATTTTTAATTTTAGACCTAATTAATATTTTATAATCTTAATTCTTAATTAAGTTAGGGGTTCATAAATAAAATATGTAAATAAAATTCTAGAATTTTAGGATCTAGGACTTTGCAGAAAGTAAGTTTTGATTTCTGATTAGGGACGAACGCGCAGCACCCCTATATATCATAAGAACATCCCATCGAATGGGAAGGAGAGGGCCTTTAAACCCTTCTTTATTCTTATGATCCGGACGGCCAAGAGGAATGCCTTAATCAGGAAATATAAATACTACAAAATTAGTTAGATCTATATCATATATCTCATATATAAAATTTGATCTAACTTAATGGCATATTTTGCATACATCTCATGTATCAATCATGCATATTTTTCAGATCTAAATTATCTCATAATTAATCTAAAAAATTAGATTTAAATTGATCATATCAAAATAAATTCTAATCTAGATAACTTATGTAGAACTATTCTACAACTAGTCTAGACATGCATCAATCATATCTCATATGATATTAAAAATTAAATAATTTTATTTACTATTTTTTAGATGTTATTATAATATTTATAATATCAAAAAATAGTAAATAAATAGATCTAAAATATGATTTAATCAAATTAAATTGAACATGCAAGACTATGTATAGAACTATTCTATTTTAGAACTAGTCATGCATATTTTCTAATCTTAGATCCAAATTATTTAATTTTAATTTTTTCTAATTTTAGATCTGAATCACATCTCATGTGACATCTAAAATCATTAATTTTAGATTAAAATAAATTAAAAAATTAGATCTAAATAATTTTTAGAACCTGGCTCTGATACCAGTTGAAGGAGAAATTCCTGATTTTTCGGATCCAGGTTCGTTCAGATCTGATCGGATCAAGAGATATATTTCAAAAATTTTTCTCATTGTATCTAGATCAGATCTGAGATATTTCAAATCTAATTTTATTATTTTAATAAATAAAAATAAAAATAAATTAAATCTGAATTTAATTTACCTTGATGTTGGGTAATCCTATTATCCTTTGATGATCCTGCTGATTGCAGCGGAAGGTTCTGGATCTAGCCACGCAAGCGCCTGGCCTCTACCGGTATCCACTCGGGTTGGATCTAGAGATCTTCTCTTCTTCTCTATCACTTCTCCAAAAATTAGATCTGGATCTGATTTGGAGGATCTTCAAAACTCCTTTTGAAGATCAGCAGTCGTCTCTTTGCAGCAGTGCAGCCTTCTTCCTTTCTCGTCAGCCTTTCTCTTGCCTGGATCGCACCAAACTGAAGCCCAAAACTTTCCTTGGGCATGGAGAGGAGAGAGAGGATTAGAAGATGGCATGGAGGAAGGGAGAGAGGCAGCCTTGGGGCATGGGCTAAGAGGAACTCTTTTAAAAGTTGGGTTGGGCAGATAGGGTCTTATTTATAGACCCTACTGCGATCCAACAGTGCCTCATTCATCCCAACCAATCACAACCTTCATGCAAATCAGATCTAAATCTGATTGGTGGGATGACATCACCTGATCCAATCAGATGAGATCCCCTAAATTCATCCTTAGATGGCACCTAAGACTTGTCAAAGTCTATAGGAGGGCCACCTAAGTAGAATCCAAAAGGAGACCTGGAGTCCCATCCAACATGGGACTCCTAGGCATCCCTATCCATTGGGCGCACGCCATCCTTAGGCATGCACCCTCCTCCTTTCCAATTTCTGGTAAGGGGACAAGCCCCCATCTGCTCTCCAATAGGTGCATGACATATGGGTCAGATGTCCAAGGTCAAAGGTCAACTTTTGACCAAAGTCAAAGACAAGAAATTAGGCAGGTGACCAAAAATGGCAGGTGTTGTCTCAAATTTATCTCATAAATTAAGACAACCTTTTCTGACTTGGACAAGCTCCAGTCAGACCAAGTGAAGGCCTCTGAGTTGAGCACAAACTCCTTTGGCTCAGTCGAGATAACTTTTAATGATAGTAAAAGAAGAACGTTAGGTTCAATCGAGTGCTAGCACGATTTTCTTGAACCTAATTGAATCTCATTCAGAATCAATTGAACTGGATTAGTTCAATTGATGATCATCCAGATTCCAAACCCTTGTTTGTGTGACCCAGTTAGGTTCAGTTCTGTATGGTAATGGGATATGTCATGATCTCTATCATCGACATCATCGAAACTCCTTTCGATGGATCAGAACTCTTCTGATTCGAACAGCTAGAATGATCGATCATCTAAATCATTCTAATTGCTCCCAAAATCCACCAGTGACACCTAGCAGTATATGGTGGCAACCCATCAGAGCTGAAAATGCGAACCTCTTGGTGCAGCTACCTGTGTGATTAAGTTCTTCTATCTTGAGCCCCGATCAGATTAGGGTTAAGGTGAACTCGTCAAACCCTAGTTTCTATCATATGATGTAATCATTCGATTCAAGTCCGATGTGAAAATCTAAATAGAAACTCTTTCTATTATTTCACTCTGCCATGGCCATGGGCTTCTGGACTTGATTCTCATGATCATCATAGGGCTGCTCCTCTACCACCGAGGTAGATAGATTCCATCTTGATGCAATCCAGTTCCTACAATGAACATGCTATAGCCAACATACACCTCAGGGTTCCAATGGCTAGGAGACCGAGTAATGGTGTAGTCAAACTATAACACCCTCAAGGTGAACTGCCGATGCACCTCAGGTCAAAGAACCAGACACACTACTGCAGCATCGAGTCAGTCATTGACGAGAAGGTAGACTTCCTAATGACTACTCGAGGTGGTCACGCTCAGTGCCCTCATTCTCTAACGAGTACCTGTACTCTCGCTCCGGTGTCTCCACACCGTAGACTCAAGACTCATCTACTAAAGAGAAGCGATTGTACACCAACCTTCCGGATCAATCACCATCCTCATGATGATCCTATGGTCGGGAGCATTTTATGAGTTAATAATGATTATTCATGTCTTAAATTTTCAACTCTTGAAAATATGAATTATCATTATCATTAACTCAAGGAATGTATCACAGACACTAAATGCACATTTGTGATAGAAAATAATCTATTTTATTATTTATAGTTAAAATTATAATTTTGCTCCTAGAAGTGTATTACAAGTATCAGCCAATTCTAGCTTCTAGGGCCCACATATCTAACAACTAGTCCTCGGTATTTCTCAAATACTTTAAGATTATCTTTACAACTTTTCAGTGATTCTCACTTGGATCAGACTGGTATCTACTCACTACCCCCCCTAGTGAGTATGCCGTGTTTGGTCTCGCACACGTCATGGCGTATATAATAGAATCCACTACCGAAGTATATGGTATTCTACTCATACACTTTCTCTCTTGAGGAGTTGTTGAACAATCCCTCTTCGAGAGAGTAATTCCATGGCCTATCAGAAGATAGCCTATTTTGGAATTCGCCATGCTGAACCTCTTCAGCATGGTATCGATGTACATGGACTGAGACAATCTAAGCAATATTTTAGATCTATCTCTATAGATCTTCATCCCTAGGATGTAGAAAGCTTCTCCCAAGTTCTTCATGGAGAATTAAGACGACAGCCAAACCTTTATTCCCTGTCGTGTAGGGATGACATTCCCAATTAAGAGAATATCATCTATATATAATACAAGAAATACGACTATAGAATAGTTAGCCCATTTATACATGTAGGGTTCTTCTCCATTCTTAACGAAGGCATACGTTCTAATCACTTTATCAAAATGCATGTTCCAACTTCGAGATGCCTGCTTTAATCCATAGATGGATCTCTAAAGATTGCACACCTTGGACTCGTCTGTGGATAAGAAACCCTTAGGCTGTATCATATACACCTCTTTGTCCAGCTCTTCATTTAGAAAAGCTGTCTTCACATCCATTTGCTAGATCTCATAGTCTAGGTATGTTGCTATCGCAAGCATAATCTGAATGAACTTGAGCATTGTCATGGGAGAAAATATCTCATCATAGTCAATACCATAATGCTGACAATATTCCTTGGCAACCAGACGGGCTTTATAGGTCTCCACCTTTCCATCTATGCTCCTTTTTCTTTTAAAAATTTAACATCCAATGAATTTTACCCCTTCAGGTGGATCAACTAGTGTCCATATACTATTGACCTTCATGGACTCCATTTTGAACTTCATGGCTTCTAGCCATTTATCAGAGTCGGACCTCTACATAGCATCCATGTAGAGGATCGGATCATCATCATTCTCATCGAGTTCAATAGGATCACCATCTTGGATCAAGAAACTATAGTATCTATTCGGTTAACGTGGTACTCTACCAGATCTCCTTAATGGTACCTCTTCAATGGGCTTTGGGTCTGATCTTATCAAATTCAGTTCTGCAGATTCACTAGAATGTGTTAGTTCTTCCACCTATCGAACTTCACTAAGTTCAACATTAGAGGCAGCTGTTCCTTCCATAAGGAACTCCTTTTCCAAAAAGACTATCCTATTACTGACAAATACCTTTTGTTCTTCAATAAGGTAGAAGTAATAACCCCTAGTTTTCTTGGGGTATCTTATAAATAAGCATTTATCGAACCTAGGTCCAAGCTTTTCTGGCTGCAAATATTTTATATAAGTCAGACATCCCCAAACCCTAAAGTGAGAGAGTGGTGGCTTACGGCTACTCCATATCTCATATGGAGTTTTTGCAACAGACTTGCTCGGAACAGCGTTCAAAACATAACAAGCAGTTTCTAATGCATAACCCCGAAACAAAATTGGCAGACTTGCAAACCCCATCATGGACCGAACCATGTCCAATAGGATTTAATTCCTCCTTTCAGATACACCATTATGCTATGGTGTTCTAGGAGTGGTCCATTATGAGAGAATCCCATTCTCTCCTAAATATATCAAAAATTTGTTGGAAAGGTATTCACCTCCTCGGTCTGATCGAAGAGTTTTAATATTCTTTCCAAGTTATTTTTCTACCTCAATTCGATATCGTTTGAACATTTCAAATGAATCGAATTTGTTCTTCATAAGATAGACGTACCCATACCTATATAGATCCTCAGTAAATATAATGAAGTAGAAATATCCACCTCTAGCATATGTGTTCATAGGTCCACATACATCAGTATGTACTAGACCCAAAAGTTTAGTGGGTCGTTCATCTTTTTCAGTAAAAGATGATTCGGTCATCTTACCAAGAAGGTAGGACTCACAGATATTCAAAAATTCACAATCATTGATATCAAGGATATTCTCCTTGACTAATCTATTTATCCTATTATTGTTTATATGATCGAGCCTACATTGCCAAAGATAGGCATCAATGACATTATCTAGTTTCGGACATTTATTTGATGTGTACATTACACTAATAGACTGTGATAAAACATAAATGATATTTCTTAATTATCCATACATTATTGTAATATTATTCATAATAATATCATAATAATTTTTTTTATTAATAAACAATAATCATTTTGGGCCAAAAGCCCAATAGATATTATGTTCATCATAAAAGATGGACAATAGTGACAATCACTTAAAACGATATTTTTATCTTTAAAAAATAGCTCAAGAGTTTCCAATGCTAGGACTAAAATTTTACTTTCATCCTCAATATTAAGGAATTTATCATCATTCTCAAACTTTCTACCAATTTAAAGTCTATGCATTGAATTGTATATATGAACTAGACTTTCGGTATCTAATACCTAGGTAGATGTATCACATACGGAGAAATTACAAGGTGTTATCATATAATAATCTTGTCCAGCAACTATTTGCAAATTTTTTCTGTTCAGTCTATTCAAGTCAAGAGGATCATTCTTCTTCGGGTATGTCAGATTAGGGTTGACACTAGACCTCTCATTCTTAGGTCCTAAAAGCTTATCACTGTCAAATAGTGAACGGAGCAGACTTACACTAGCCATTCTATTTATCTGAAAGAAAAATATGAAATCTTATTAGTACTTAAATTAATTAACTATTAAGACTTGGACTTTAGTCTAAAGGTCCTCTCACTATTTTTAATGAATTGATAGCCTCTACCTTCAATTCGAGGAATTACACTAACTCCTTAGTGGGTACTGAAATCCATATAGACTATAGACGGGCCCGAGGTGGGCTCTGGCTAACCCGTGTGCATCTACAAGTAGATTCAAAATCAATTATTTCTTCAAATAATTTTCAGTATTTAGGTTTTACCTCAAAAGTTAATTCAATAGGCTTTATTCTCCACTGAAAAGATCTGGTTAGGTCCAACCATTAACATGATTGAGTTCGGTGCATCAAACCAACGATAACCAGGTCCGAGGAAAGCTCTGGCCAACCTGATCACCATTAAGAGAGTGTGACCTAATCATCATATAATGGACAGTAATTCCAATATTCAGATGAACATCAGGTGTTAGACACCTCTAATGTTCATCCAAAAAATTGGACTCATTACTATTCATCTTAATGGGAGGCTATGACTCTATTATTCTCATAACTTAGTCATTTTAAGGATCTAATAATTTAGCGAATTTAGGTTACATGTGATTTAAGGATAGAAAGGATACGGACCAATTTTTTCCACTAACTTCAACAAGTCAAATTGATTAGGACTAGGATCAATTTAGGTCCATGGGCATCTAACTTAGTTTTACGGATTGAAATCAGTCAAACTGATTCATAGTGATATGGGTCAGCTCGAATCATCAAGTGATCTACATAAATCCTAATCGACCATATCGGCCAGGTAAGTAAGATTAGTGGAAGGGATATGCCATTAACTCGTCAAAGATTGAATCAGTGCGAGTAGCTCTTAATTAAAAATCACTGACCTAGACTATCAAACTTATCTTAAATATCAATCGATTAATTAAGTTTAATCTGATCAATCTAGTAATTTTAGACTAGACCGCTTAGCCATGAATCAAGTCCATCTTGGTCTAGTTAAAGACATGGACCCATTCAACTATAACTATTGAAGTTGAGTCTAGAGTATCCTTGATCAAATCTAATTCAATACTTGGTTAGATTTGATCAATTACTCTAGATTTATCGATTCTTTAACTAAACTTAGGTCTAACCCAATTAATAGACCTAATTCATCTAACCCTTTAACCCATAGCTTATGCATATGTCTCGGAATCTTTAATTCATAATTCTAGATTCTATGAACAATACTTAATTCTTTTAATTAAGTTTTTAGATGATGGATTAGGGTTCGGCATTTTAAAAATAATTTTTAAATTTTAAAAAATTTTATTTTCTATTCACCAAATGCATTGACTCATTTCACAAATGGGTCAGTACATTTCATAAACAACAATCCTATTGCTAGTTTTATAACAAAAAATAAAGCATAATTAAACTATTATTTAGATCTAATCTAATATATTCATATTTAATTATCATATTAAAATAATTTTAATAACCAAAATTTTTTCACTATTCATCTTAATGAATGAGTTCATGGTGGCACCCCTACCGCCATAAGGGATCCCCACTAAATAGGAGGAGATGGCTTTTAAACCATACTTGTTGCTTATGACTGGATGGCTTGATGTCTCATTCATCCTCGATTACTAAATTATCTAGATCAAAACATATCAAACATGCTAACATTTACTTTTTTAATTAACATATTAACATGTCAAGCAACCATTGCTCTGATACCAATGAAGGAAACCATGTAGGGTTCTAAGCATGCAATTCAAAAATTTTTTGAATTAAATAAGCAGTGGAAGACAAAATTAATCTAATATTAATTTTAAAACATGCTATGATCATATCAAACAACCCTATACATGGATCTAGACATATTAATATGTAATAAAAAAATAAAATATACTGGATCAGCAAATCGTATTTGCCGATCGATATGAGTTTAGAACTTGATACCTGTCCATGGGTAGCTGATCTTCATTATCTGAATCCACTGAAAGAAGCTTAGGTGTTGTGCTATAGCCGCACACTCGTCCGACCTCTATGGTTGATCCACACAGAGCTCCCGGTCCCAATCAGCTCTACTGGAGTGCTAGCTCCTCGTCGGGGCCTTCGATGGCTGATCTTGATCAATCCAATCAATCGCCTATCTTCTAATCTTTTGAATACTTCAAAAGATCAGATGATGTATATTGGAGGATGATGAGGTGGTGTACAAAGTTGGTGGCGATCCGATGCTCACAACACTCGATCTCTCCACCTAAACCCAAAGACCTAAATCTTGGGTTTCACACATCCAAAAACCCTGACACCCAAAAATTCTCTCACACTCACTATCTTTTGAATTTTCCCATGAAATAAATTTTCATGATTAGAGGGACTCTCCCTCTACCAAACCCCTACTTAGAAATAATTTTAGAATGGACGATCAAAGAAAGGAAAATTAGAAAGTTGGCATGAGAGGGATGTAGCGCAGGACTCCTTTTTTCTTCTCTCTGGACTTTTCCACTCCAACAAAATAGCACCCCACTCAGATATTCTCTCTCTAAGAAACCTTCCTATGCCCCTCTATTATCCTTCATGTAAACCCATGCATGCCCAAGAAAAATATTTTTAAATTGGCGACCATCCGATGGAGTTTGCATGTGAAAAGATAAGAAGAGAGGTTAGGGTGGTTCTAACCACTCACTTGATTTCAAAAATCAAGTGTGCCTCTTATTCTTATCCAACGCCCCCTTAAAGTGTTTGATGTGTAGAAGGACTCTCCTTCTACACGCCCACACTCAAAAATGCAAATAAAATTTACATGAATTCACAAGTGGGCGTGGGAAGTAGATAACATAAGGTGGTTCAAACCTCTAACCACCTGCAATTGAATTCAATTCTCTTTGAACCAGTCCAACACTTGGACCAAGTCAAAGAAAGATAAGAGAGGGGACGTAGAAACCTTCTGGGCATGGGAAATACTCATGCAAATTCCAAATTTGTGTGAGAGAGGGCAAGGGTCAAAGAAGTCAAGGCGCAAGGAGATCAAAATTCAAACATGCTCTAAATTGGTCCAAATTGGTTTCAACCAAATCAGTTATCTAGACCCAATTAGATTAGGTTAAATCTAACCAAATTAGGCTTAACCCAATCCAACAAAATTCTAATCAAATTAAAAATTAATTAGGTTCAGGTCCTAATCAAATTAGGATCGAATCTCTCTTAGCAATTAGGTCATCACATAACCTAATCGGATCAAACCCAATCGAATCCAATTTGATCAGATTTGATCGAATCCTCATCGTTCAATCAAATTGAGCTAATTAGCAATCAAATTGCTAATTAATCCTTCAATAAACATAGAGTCCCAATTGGGTTAGTGTCTTGGCAACAGAGTCCCATCAATATAAAACTCTTAAAGAGTTCCAAACCAATGGGGCTCTTGAACCCAGTATCCTAAATGAATGAAACTTGCAATCACAGAGTCCCAATCGAGTAGGACTCAGAGTCTCAGTCCATTAGGACTCTTGATCATAAAGTTCTAGTCCAGTGGGACTCTTGACCATAGAGTCCCAAATCATCAGGACTCTCGATCAGAGAATCCTAGATACGTAGGACTCAGAGTCTCAGTTTGGTGGGACTCTTGGTCATAGAGTCCCAGTCCAATGGAACTCTTGACCATAGAGTCCTAGGTCATCAAGACTCAATATCAGCCATCAGATCAGGTAGAAGCTCCTATTATGTGTGACCCCATAGGTTTAAATCCTAAGTCGATAGTACAAAAATTAATTTTCTATATCAATCGATGTGACCATCTAGCAATGGCATCCGATGTTCGAATAGGTCGAATAATTGCAATGCAATATCGACAAACCTGTAGCATATGATTATCATATAATTCATCTCCTTGATCTTGATGCTCAAAGGATGACCTAGGATTTACTGTCAATCCTAAAATCTATCCACAATGTATTTCAAAATTTAGCATCCATCATATGGACTACCCCGACCAAGGATTTGCTAAATTGAAATACAACGATGCACTTGCTCCAATACTTGGAGAGGTCAATCCCATCTTGACTCAAACATTGATAAGCCAAGTACTTGACTACACCCAGTAGCCTTCCGTCATTGAATTAGAAATTTAGATAGTCCGGTACCTAAGTACAGTGAGTTGCTTGCAAGTCACCATGATGATCTCAAGTCTAAGGGACACATATACCCAATCCTTCAAGAGCAACTCTTGGTAGAAGAGAGCTTCGTAGTTGGATCTTGATAGGGACGCGATGTTGTTGTTAAGACACCGTGTTTATCAGTTTAATCCGACTTCTTAAAATTATTGAAAATGCGTAGATAGCAGTGAGTCGAGTCGAATCCATAGGGAAGGTAGTATTTTAGATTTAAAATCTTTGATTTTTAAAAAAAAAGAAAATGATTTAAGTTTTGGAATCAAAAGTGAAGTCAGAAGATTAAAAATAAAAATTAAAAGATGCAGAAATTTAAACTTGGTACTAAGATCTACTAATTAGATCTTAGCATCTACTTGCAATAAAATAAAAAGTAATAATTAAAGTGTAAAAATTAAATTATAATAAAAAGTAAGAAATTAAAATATAAAAATAAAATTTTTATTAATTAAAATTTTAAAATTTAAATACATAGAATTTATAAAAGAATAAAATAGCCTGATCTCTGATCTTGGATCGGCATTGGCAGAAAGATGGTGTAGAAGCTCGGCTCTTCTTCTCGGCATCCATTGCTTCGAAGCAGCCTTTAACCCATAGCCTGACTTCATCCTGTACCAAAGCTTCACCTTGATCGGAGATATTCTGAAGGTTTGGGATCCTTTTTATAGAGCTAGGAGGGTTGGATATTTATTTCTAAAGGCAATGTGGGACTAATGGCTTTTGTAATCATCAAAATCTAAATAAAATTTGAATTAAAATAGCTCTGATATGACTCTGGTAAGCCTGGTGAAATCTAGCCATTTAATAGAAATTCAACGATCCAAAAATCATCAAAATCGGATGCATGTCAGCCCAGATCGGGTCGGATCAATTTCTGACCGTTGGATTGCACTTGATGGAGAAAATCTGGCTGCAAATCGTGCTTCAGGAGTCCTGATCACCGTCGGGAGCATTCTGGACCGTCGAATTGAAGCTGGAATCAAGCGCTGCCATTCGATGGCGATCCGAGTGAAATCGACAACCAAAAAAAATGCTAATCATCCGATCTTGACCGCAAACAACCACCACCATACGATCGCACGTTTACTATTCCCATGGACCGCGTGGACCGGCTACATCGTGCGCCGCAATCAATCAGCGCCTTTTATTGATAGATGAAAAGACCAAAATGTCCTATGAGCCATGATGAATTTCTTGTAAACCCTTTAGGGGTCTAGGTCTACCACGTGGCAGGCTCTGATTCGTTGGTGTCTGCTGAGCTGGCGGTCTACACTATGCTGTAGATCGACTGATGGCTTCTAAGCTTGAGTCGGCTAGCATGGATGGCTTGATGCATTGGTTTGGTCGGCTTGGCTCGACGCGTCTGAATGCACCGACTGCTGCGGCGTGGCGGCTTGAGCCGTTTAAGCCATATGTTATTTTTTTTTCATATTATTTTTTTATTTTATTTCTTTAGAAATTCATATCTTTTCCATTTTAGCTCTATTTTGCTCCAAACTTATTTCGTTACGATCAAAAAAATGAGCTCTTTTATTAATTATAAAATTTTATTTTTTAATTTTTATTATTTTTTAATTAATTTTTTAATTAATAAAAATATGAATTTCTCAAAAATTATATATAAATTGATTATTAATTCTTAAAAATTAATATTAATTAATTAATAAATTAATACTTTTATTGGTAAATTTATGATGCTTATCACACCCCCAACTTAAGCTTTGCTCATCCTCGAGTAAAGAAAGAATTTAGTTTTAAATACCTTTTTAACTTTA
Organism: Cocos nucifera; assembly: GCA_006176705.1. Taxonomy (NCBI): domain Eukaryota; kingdom Viridiplantae; phylum Streptophyta; class Magnoliopsida; order Arecales; family Arecaceae; genus Cocos; species Cocos nucifera. The sequence continues at coordinate 709,860 of QRFJ01000554.1, forward strand.
GAGTTTCAAATTTTACCTAAGCAGTTTTTAAAATGGCCATTGATATTCAGTAGAGCTTAAATGAGACATATCATTGGGGTATTAATACTTATCAATAGAAAAATTAAGTAAAGAGCATTAAATTTTTTAGAACTTTTTTTAAATTATCCTACCTTTATCTTTGATTTGTCCAAACTTTCATATAGACAAGTGTATTGCTACTTCAATCCTTCATTTATTAATTTTTTTATTTTTATATTGTCCACTTTTTGACGTGAATATTATTGCTTACTTAGGCAATGGGATCCGATTACTCGGTGAGAAACCAATATTTTTTTATTTTATTTTTATTTTTTTTAATGTTGTATCACTATTAAGGTCTTAACTTCTTAAGCTTTCTATTTGATCCATGTAGCGAGTCTTGGGCCAATGACTTTCAAACCAGTTGGCTTTAAGACACTAGGTATAGAATACTCCTCGGGCTTACTAGCTCGAATCAAATAAGCTATGAGTTAAGACTAGCTTTACAACTAGCTTCTTTGCCCTTCCCACCTTTTGATGTGAAACTCAATGCTTGCTTAGACAAAGAGGCCCGATTACTCAGTGAGAAGTACTTGAAAACTATTTTATTAAAATAAATTTTTTATATGAAGAAATATATAGTTATCCTACATAAGCCTATAAAAAGTAGACTTTTCTTTGATGCTAGTAGAAATAATTAGAAATACTCCAAGAAAAAGCTTTTTATGTTCTAGACTTAACTCTTTATTGAATTTTCTTAATACTTGATTCCTCATTCTTTAATCTGTGTATCAATTTTTTTTAAAAAAAATGCTTAGTTTAATTTGATTCTTAAGCATAATCAGGTATCTAAATACTAAATACTAACTTTTTTGAGGACTCAAAATTTTAAAATTTTTATTTTTTTCTCTCCCCAACTTAATCGACATTGTCCTCAATGGAGAAGAAAAAAAAAAATAAAGGGTGTAATAAAGAACATTTAAGAATACACCTGACTATATTTTTGGTCCAGCACATGCCTTTGAAAATTTGGGCTCTTCCTCCAACTTATTCAAATTATCCTAAAAAAAATAAACTAAAAAGATAAATTAGATAAAAACTAAATATTGGGTTGCCTCCCAACAAGCGCTAAGTTTACCGTCTTCAGCCAGACACAATGCAGCTCACTATCCTGTGTCGAATATTGGATTGACAAATTTCAATGGTTTTGGATTGCCAATCTCAGAAAGATGATTTATAATCCCATTATTGATATATTCACTATTAATTTTAGGGATATAATTTATGATTTCATTCTCAGACCCATGTTTATTAAGAATTTCTCCTATTTATTTTTCTAAAATGCTCATGAATGGAGTTTTAGGAGTTAAGTTTGATTCAATGGGTGCTGGAATGGTGACTAAAGGCTATTTTAATTTTGGAGGTAAATTAATATGATCTTGCTTAGATAACTCCATTGATATTTCATTACATGCCTCTTGATTTTTGTAAGAAGAATCGGCTTCTTGGATTGAAGAGAATAGGACATTAGGTTTATAAGTCTCGGGTAAATCATCTATTCTCTTTTTCCTTTTTTCTATCTCATTTAAACTAGAACTAGCATCAGTACTAATTTTTGGCTCGAGTTCTTCTATATGGTTAGTCTCAGTACTAATCAGTTTCTCTAAATTTTTATTTTGACTAGCATCAGTACTAGCCTCTCTCACCTGATCTTGGTATGGGTCCATAAGAATCCTATAGCTTTTAAGTTCAGGAATTACTTTGGTATTCTCAAATTGGGGATTCTTAGGTGAGACATTAAATTGATAACTTGGTTCAGGTGATTGGTGGACATTAGATGGATTGTTTGAAATTGGTAGGTTCGGTAGTTGATATAGTTCTCTCCTCATGTTAGACTCAACTAATTATCCAATTTGAACTTCTAGCTTAGCAATAGATTGCTGTTGAGTTAGAATCAATTGTTGAAGTTGGTTAAATCTATCATCGGCTAGATTGGTCTGTTGAAGAGGTGGGTATGAAGGCTGATCATGATGTGGTGGCTGAATAAACTGACTAGGCTGACCGTTATTATCGGTATAGTTTTAGTATTGGGGCCTATTTTGATAGTTTTGGATAGATAAAATTTGGGTTTGAGCCTAAGTCTATTGGGATGTCCAAGAAAAATTACGGTGGTTGCTCCAATCTGGATTATATGAATTTAAAAATGGATCATTAATCAATTTGGAGTATCCTTGAGTAGCTTGAACTTATTCTTGGATAAAATATGGAAACTATGCAGTCTAGGATATTCACTCACATGATGGGTTGGGCTAGCATAGATTGAATAAATCTCTTGATAATTAGAAGATGATGTGAATTGTACAGGAGATTGTTGACCTAGGATTAGGAGTTGATCTATTTTTTGAGCAAAAAGGTCAACTTTATCTAATTTTTGGACTATTAGATTTAGATTAACCATTATTATGTTTAATGTGAATCAACCATTTAATTAAGTTCAACTAAATCAGAAAAAGTAATTTTCTACCATGTATGTATTAGTGTAACCCTAATGTATGGTTCAAAAAATTTTTAGAATATTTTTTTTATTATTATTATTTTATTCTATTAAAAATTAATTTTTTAATTATTTTATTTATTAATTTAATTTAATTTAATTTAATTTAATTATTATTTTTAATATTTTTTTAGTTAGTTTAATTTAATTTTTATTTTATTTTATTTTATTTTATTTTATTTTTAAAAAGGAGTAAGGAGAAGAAAGAAAGAAGAGTTCTAAAGAAGAGGTCCTAAGGAGTTCTAAAACTAAGAAGAAAGAGAAGAATTAGGTTTAATTAGATTTAATGTTGGTTAGCAATCAAGTTGGTCAATCAATCCTGACTAAAAATTATCCTAGATCTAGACAGCTCCTAACTGCCAAGATCACCTTCAAGCCCTCCAAATGTAGGATTAGCCAATCAACTAGCCAGATAAGTGTAAGGTCGGTGGGAGTCCCCCCATTGCTTATCTTAGACACCAATTGTGCTTGGTCAGGTAAGCCAATGGAACCAATTAAAAACCACCTTCCTTCAGGCTCAGTCATCCTTGAACCACTTTCCTAGACACCAATCAAATTGACTAACCCTAACCTGGTTCAACTCTTAGGGTTCCTTGTCCTATTGAGCTCGAGTTCCTAGGGTTGATGTCTAATTGATTTTAAAATTAAAGGCTTAGGTTAATGCAGAATATTGGTTGGTTGTTTGTGGGCTAAGGAAGGATAATCAAATTTCCACCTTATCTTGTTTAATTGGATTGTGCCCTTAATTTGGTTTAATATGAATATGCACAAAAAATTTTCAATCAAAGGATTCTATGCAATTTAAACTAGATGCATGCAACTAATTGAATTCTGAAAGGCTTACCTTGCCTCCAACAATCATAAAAAATAAAAATAAAAATAAAAATAAAAATAATATGATGCATGTTCTAAGTAGTTAGGATTTCTAATCTTATCATGAGGCTTTTAATTAGGTTTAAATGGATATTTTTTTAAATTAATTTAAAAATAAAATAAATAAATAAATAAATAAAATAAAAATGAAGAGAACTAGGGTTAGGATTGATCTTACCAAGCAAAACTCTTAATTCTTTTTGTTCTTTAATCTTTTTTTCTATAAAATAATAAAAAAATTAGCAAGCAATATTTATAAAAAAAATAAAAATTTTATTTATAATTTATTTATAAAAAAATCAAAGAGATCAAAAATTTAATATCCGTGCCTTCTCCGATAATGACGCCAAAAACTTGATAGTAAGTATTTTTTTGAAATTATTTTTAATTTATTTAAAATAAATCAAAGAAATTAAAATCAAAAATCAAAAATATTTCTCGATAATGGTGCCAAAAACTTGATAGGGATGCGATGTTGTCGTTAAGACACCGTGTTTATCAGTTTAATCCAACTTCTTAAAATCATTGAAAATGCGTAGATAGCAGTGAGTCGGATCGAATCCATAGGAAAGGTAGTATTTTAGATTTAAAATCTTTGATTTTTAAAAAGAAAAAAAAAATGATTTAAGTTTTGGAATCAAAAGTGAAGTCGGAAGATTAAAAATAAAAATTAAAAGATGCAGAAATTTAAACTTGGTACTAAGATCTACTAATTAGATCTTAGCATCCACTTGCAATAAAATAAAAAGTAATAATTAAAGTATAAAAATTAAATTATAATAAAAAGCAAGAAATTAAAGTACAAAAATAAAATTTTTATTAATTAAAATTTTAAAATTTAAATACATAGAATTTAAAAAAGAATAAAATAGCCTGATCTCTGATCTTGGATCGGCATTGGCAGAAAGATGGTGTAGAAGCTCGGCTCTTTTTCTCGGCACCCATTGCTTCGAAGCAGCCTTTAACCCATAGCCTGGCTTCGCCCTATACCAAAGCTTCACCTTGATTGGAGATGTTGATTTTTGGAGGCCTGGGATCTTTTTTATAAAGCTAGGAGGGCTGGATATTTATTTCTAAAGGCAATGTGGGACTAATGGCCTTTGTAATCATCAAAATCTAAATAAAATTTGAATTAAAATAGCTCTGATACGACTTTGGTAAGCCTGATGAAATTTGGCCATTCAATAGGAATCCAACGGTCCAAAAATCATCAAAATCGAATGCATATTAGCCCAGATCGAGTCGAATCAATTTCTGACCATTGGATTGCGCTTAATGGAGGAAATCTGGCCGCAAATCGTGCTTCGGGAGTCCTGATCACCGTCGGGAGCATTCTGGACCATCTGATTGAAGCTGGAATCAAGCACTATTTTTTGATGATGATTCGAGTGAAATCGGCAACTGAAAAAAATGCTGACCGTCCGATCTTGACCGCAAACAACCACCACCGCACGATCACACGTTTACTGTTCCCATGGACCGCGTGGACCGGCTACATCGTGCACCGCAACCAATCAGCATCTTTTATTGATAGATGAAAAGACCAAAATGCCCTGTGAGCCATGATGAATTTCCTGTAAACCCTTTAGGGGTCTAGGTCTACCATATGGCAGGCTCTGATTCGTCGGTGTCTGTTGAGCTGGCGGTCTATACTGTGCTATAGACCGGCTAATGGCTTCTGAGCTTGAGTTGGCTAGTGTGGATGGCTTGGCGCGCCGACTTGGTCGACTTGGCTTGGCACGTCTGGATGCGCCGGCTGCTGCAGCATGGCGGCTTGAGCCGTTTGTGCCGTATGTTATTTTTTTTTCATATTATTTTTTATTTTATTTCTTTAGAAATTCATATCTTTTGTATTTTAGCTCCATTTTGCTTCAAACTTATTTTATTATGATCAAAAAAATGAGCTCTTTTCATTGATTATAAAATTTTATTTTTTAATTTTTATTATTTTTTAATTAATTTTTTAATTAATAAAAATATGAATTTTTCAAAAATTATATATAAATTGATTATTAATTCTTAAAAATTAATATCAATTAATTGATAAATTAATATTTTTATTGATAAATTTATGATGCTTATTAGATCTCGTTCAGTGAAATGTACCCCTATACTTCACCTGCATGCCATAATAGTATCTCCATACTTCTTGATTAAGAGGATAACTAACACTTATGGCACACAATGACCTACACTCGATACATTGTCATCTTGGATAACAATGAATCATTTGATCGTGAACTAGTTTAAGGACTAAATAATAAATCATTCTTTGTCGAGTCTAAATAGTCCTATGGACTTCATCACAGAAGAGTTCATTACAGGAAGACGCACAAAGTGATGAAAATATCAAAATAATAATTTTATATATTAATAATTTAAGTATAATTATATTTAGCTTAACCATCTATAATCTAGATGATTGACTTTAGGATACATTTTCCAACAGTTTGAAAGCTCAGAATTAGTTTCTGATTTTAAGTTTTGAAATATTTTCAAATTTTATAAATAATTTACTTTGAATCAAATTTAATTTATGGTTTTAGATCTAATTTATTTTAATATTTTGATCATGTCCTGAGATTTTGAATTTAGGGTTTTGCAGAAAGTAAGTTTATAATTTAATTTCTACAAGGCATATATGTCATACATATATATTCTAGATTCAAAAAATAAAGCTACATATCAACATATGCAACATGAGGATCTAGATCTAAACCTGAAAAATATATTATTCAGACTTATCTAAATAATCAAAAATCAAATCATAAACCATTTAATATTAGATTTAAAATCTAAAAATAAATCATAAATTATTTTAGATCTTATCTAACTTATTTATAATTTAGGATTTTTATATCAGTATATACTTGGACAACCTCTACACTATAAGGGGTAAACTTTACAATAGGATAACCTTATAATCAGTATGTACGATCCGATATTATTTAGATCTAATCTAAATAATCTTAAATAGATCTAATATCTATTTATTTTAGTTTTAAAATCAAAAGAAAATCATAAGTCTAATTAGATCATATCTAACTTATACATAATTCAGTTTATAGATCAGCACATACTAGGACAACCTTTTCATTGTAAGAGGTTAACCTTACAATAGGATAACCTTATGATCAATATGTGTGATCTTTAGGATTTTATTTTCATACTTATTTTAATGCAAAACATGATTATGTCATAATAGAACCTAGAACTCTGATACTACTATTGAAAAATATGCAGGATTTCGTGCATATATTTTAAAAAAAATTTAAATTTAGAAGCAGTGAAAGACATAAATTAAATAATTTAATCTAACTATGCATATGATCTAATCAATAAACCGTACATTTAGGATCTACAACATGTCATGATACATCAATAAATCAAACAATAAATCATGTTGGTTGGTATTAATCAAATCAATACCTAAATCTAGAATAGTTCTAGAAAAATCTTAAATCGTATCTAGGTTAGAGAAAAGACCAAATCTCTTACCTTTGTGTAGGTCGAAAACACCATAGCTAAAAACTGATATCTTCCTTTGTTGCTTGGAGCAGCACAACGTGTCCGACCTCTATGGATAGTCCACACAAGGCTGCAACATAGATCGAAGGTTCGTCGAAGGAAGATCCACTCAAAGTGCTAGCTTCTCACGGATCCCTCCTAATGGTTAATCTAAAAAATATTCTTCAGTTCTCTTGGACACTCCAAGAGATGAAGAACACAAGGAGGAATAAGGGAGAAGACTAACTTTTGGATCTTCCATAAATCAAAAAATAAAATACAAGAGAAACATCCTAAGAGAAGACACATCTTCTCTTTCAGGACATCAATGATTGATATCCCAAATACATCTCCATATTAGGATAAGAGGAGACCTTCTCCTCTAAAATTTTTTCTTGCTACTAGATCTCTTACCTTTAATTTTTTTCATAAAAAAATTCCATAAAAATTGAGAAGAAAGAATTCTCAAAAGAATCCTAAGAGAAGACCATTTTCTCTTCTCTTTCTTCTCATCTAGACATGATCAGATCATGTCCAAAAGAGATCCTAACGCCCCAGCTTCTTGAAGCATTCATCCTCCATGCCCTCTCCCTCTCTCTCTCAGATTTTTATCATAGAAAAACCACACAAAAGGAGGAAGAAAGAAACTTGAAATAAAATCCTAAGAGAAGAAAATCTTCTCTTAACTTTTTTCTCTACATGACATCAACATTTGATGTCTTAAAGAAACCTCTTCTCCAAGAAACTTGGCGCCCCATATTCCCACGCCTCCCTTCCTCTTTTCTCTGGTTTATTCATGGAATACTAAGGATTATTCACATCCTCCTCCTTCAAAATAGGAGGCACCACACCAAAAGACTAAGACTAGGTCAAAGTTCTTATCTTAGAAGGAATCTATGGAGTCTTTTAGGGGGCTCAAGGAAAGGAGGAGTCCTAGTCTAACTAGGACTCTCCTATTTTGACTAGGTCAAGACCTTTTAAACCCAATTCAAAATAGTTTTGAGTCAACCTAATTAATAAGCAATCATAATCCAATTAAGAGCCTAATTAAATTAGATTTAATCAAATTTAAATCTGATTTAATTTCTAATCAAATTAAAAATTAGGTGAATTCAAGTCCTAATTGAACTAGAACTTATTCTTCCATGCAACTGGCTTATCCAATAAATCAATTAGACTTAATACAATTAAGTCCAAACTAATTTTAATTGAATGTAATTTAATTAGACTTGATCTTATCCTAATTGCTCAATCAAATTGAGCCAATTAGTAATCTAATTACTAATTGATCCTCCAGCAACACTTGCATTAGGTCAAACATCAATCATATTGATTATTTGACCTAAGAATGATTCTAAATCATTGATCAACCATCCGATCAGATAATAATCTCTTATATGTATGACCCCATAGGTTTGAACCTATGTCGGTAGCATAGAAATCAATTTTTGTATCCATCGAAATGATCATCTAGTAATGGTACCTGACATCCGGATAGGTCGAATGTATGCAAAGCAATATTCTTAAAATCCTGGCCTATGGTTACTATATAATTCATCCCTTTGACCAATAATGCTCAAGATGACATCGAGTTAGCTGTCAACACTCATACAAGTCATGCATATTGTGTTTCAAAATTTTGCAAATCCCGTAACTCCTCATGAGGATTATCCAGGCCTAGGTTTTGCTAAATTAAAACACAGCGAGACATTCGCTTTCTAAAATTAATCAGGAGTGGTCAATCCCATCTTGAGTCATATACCGACTCTATAAGTATTTGACTGTATCTAAAAATTTTCTGTTGCTGTATTAGAAATATAGATAGGTTGGCACCAAAGTATAGTGACTTGCTTGCAAGTTACCGTAGTGATCTCAGATTGGAGGGACACTTATATCCATCAGCCTTAACTAACTACTCTTGACAATAGAGTGCTACATTGATCACGTTCAATGTAGATGTACTCCTACATCCTACCTGCATGTCATACCAGTGTCTCCACACCACTTTGTTATGAGGACAACTAATGCATATGACATACAGCGATCTACACTCGATAAGTTATCATCCTTATTAATAATTTGTTATTTGATCATGAATAATTTAAGAACCATCTGATAAATCTTCTTTTATCGATTGAGTATGGTTTTAAGGACTTCATCATAAGTTATGAGTTCATTTAAGGAAGATAGCTCTTTTATGATGAATAAGCCAAATAACTATTATTATTTGATAATTCACATACTGATTCCAATCATCTATAACTTAGATGATTGACTTTAGGACACATTTTCTAATAATACCATCCAACTTTAGGCTTGGACCAACCCTAAGTTTCTATTCCTAAGAAACTTGTTACAAAAAAAACAAGATACAAAAGATAACAATTTAAAACACAAAATAAGTCAAAGCTCAAGACAATAAAACTCGTTAAAGCTCAGAGAAGTCATTGGTTGATATTCTTTAGACTTGACTTTCTTCTTGAATGGATGACAGAGGCTTGAATGGATGCTTGAAAGAGGTTGCCTACAAAATCAAAGCTCTTATCTCCTCTTATTCAAGATATTCAATGCATTCAATGAGATATGAAGTTTTTCTCTTTTTCAATCTATTCTCTTAACTTTTCAGTTGATTCTTTAGCCTTAAATAACTTCAAAGATGGCTAGAGAAGGCGTTCTAACTATTGGAAGCTCGAAAATAGCCATTGCAAAAATTCTAGAAAAATAACGATTTTGCTATCAGCATTCACTGAGTCAGCTCACCTCAGCACTCAATCGGCTAACTGAAAATCTAAGTTGGCTCATCGATAGTTGCCAAAAATCCTACATTTTGTCTTGCACTGCTAGCTTGAGATTGCGTCAACTCAGATCTTGTCTTGATAGACTCACCTGATAGCTGAGTCGACTCACTAATCTTTTGAATCGACTCAGAAGAAATGTTGATTTATAATACTTTCTATGTTCATCTTCCTCTGAGACTAAGTCGGCTCTTCTCTGTACCGAGTTGGCTAAGTTCCAAACCAAGTCAACTAAACTGATCATAGGGTCTGCTTAGAGAATTATTCTATATTTTGAAGGCTTTATTTTCTATGTTTTGAGATTGGGTCAACTCAGCTTCAGATTGGGTCAGCTCAAACGCATGCCAAGCATGCCATAGGAGCTTTTAAACAGTATTTCTTGAACTAAAATGTCTCTTGGTTAGACTTGCCTTCTCAAACTTAATTTATGCTTGTTGAAAGGTACATCTAGACTAGATTCTTCTTTCAAAAGCTTTAGCTTCTTTGCTTCCAAAATGCTTCAAAAATTTTTCTAATCATTGAGTTTGCTTCTTCCAGGCTTCTCCATGTCCTTTGCATGCCAAGATCAAGTTCTATTATCATTTTAGTTGACTCTTTGAACTCCTAGATTTCTTCTTTGAACTTTTTCTAGGCTTGGGGAATATAAACTTTGCTTGATTTTGAGAGGACTTCTTCTTGATTGTGAAACTTTTTGAACTTCTTTAGAAATCTAACAAACATTCTTAAAACATATGGTTAGTATCATTTTTACTCAAAATTTTGTTATCATCAAAATTAATCTTTGGATCAATAATTCCTACTCCTTCAAACCACATATTAAGTAGTTGGTAGAAAATTTTAATCTGAATGCAGATATAAATATATCTCCAACCATTATTGTTCAAGACTAATCTTATCAATGATTAAGAAAGTTGCGAAAATACCAAAAAATGAATCTTATAGACGAATTTGCCTTGCTTCTATCCTACAAAAAAGTATTTCTAGTCTATACTAGAGAATCTCGATGCCTATATTTAATGGAGAGTGACAGACTATATTTATAAGCTAGACTAGAGACTTTTTTAGATTAACAAAATTTCTTCCTTCCATCAAAGACACAACTGTAGTAGAATCTTTATTTTGACTTGAGTCTATCCTCATCTCAAAAGAGTTTTAATTATTCATATTTATCACCTTAATTATTTTAAATTATCCTCAATGATAAGATTGCAAGTAGGCAGTATCAAGTTCCTAATATTTAGGGATGGGTACAACATAGTGTGGTATTTCCGATTCCAAATATGTCGCCTATTCAAAACCTCAATTCAAAAATCCTCTACGCCACTAGTAATCATTATTGTGGTGGCAAACATGGGAGAAATACATGTTTAGGACATACATGAGTGAAGTTAGAAAAGCAACTACCAATCGACAATAATGGATGCGAAAAGTTGGTGCAAGGGCCAATCGGAGTACTAGCCAAGGCCAAGGATGAAAAATAGTGAGAGGATGAAAGGGAGGGACCGGGCAAGGTGGTGGTGGTGCGACGGGGTGGGGGGTGGGGGTGGGGCGAGGGTTGAAGGATGAAAGGGAGGGACCGGGCAGGGTGGTGGTGGTGCGACGGGGTGGGGGGTGGGGGTGGGGCGAGGGTGAATGTGAATGAGATTGGGTGTGTGATAGTCCCCCAAGTTGGATCTTTAAATTCTGCAATCCATCTAAATTTAAAAGGACAGAGAAAATGAAACAAAGAGATTACAGTGGGATAGTTTTGATTATTGCTACTCTGGTATTAATTTTTTTCATATATTTTAATTGTCTTTTAACTGCTGCTAAGTTGGCAAATAGCTAACTGTGAGCCGACCCAATCTACCTGAATTGCCAAATTGACGTAAGATGCCACGAGGCTTTTTATCCATCTCATTTGTGGGATATTTGTGATGCATGAGTCCTAAAGCAGGCAAAGGGTTAAGAGAGACCAGTAACGAGGAAGACGACTAAGCATCGAGGATTGGTAAGCTTTTGATGAGCAATATGACCAAAAATAGAGGTGTTTAATTAATCGTGCTAATGAAACAAAGAAATGTCACTTTAAAAAAAACAAAAAAACAAAAACAAACAATTGTTTTATAAGGTTTTCTTGATAAATTTCTCCTATGACCGTGACCCATGAAAACAAAAGTTGAACTAGCTGTCAAGCATTTACATATTGGTTTTGTAAATCTCAATACACAAAGTAGTGGCTATGCACAACGGACTTGCAAATAGCATGGCTTGGTCCCCAAATTGTTCAATAGTATTGTTTTATAAACTAGTTGTGGCTGGAAATCTTGATTCAGAAGTAGGTTGTTAGACAGTTCAGCCATTTTCTCCTATATGATGTTAGGCTATCACCTACTCATTTCCAATCCTTCCCCCAGCATCAAAGGCAACAATCTACTGGCTTCCATTAAACTATTCCCCACAGTTTGCACTCCCTTTTTCCGTGAAAGATAGTCCGGCCAAAGTCCTCTATGTTCCACTCTGAAATAATTCTGTCATTAATCAGCAACTAAGAGTAGGGAAACAGAACAAAAGAAGCTTGCAAGCATTTCAAGTTTTAGAACTGTAGATCATCAAATCTCAAAGAAGTTTTGAGTACAAGTTTTTAACAAAGTGAGCATATATATCCAGGAGTCAAGGACTTAGATTCTCCCATCATCGAGTGACTATGGTCGGCTTGTAATCAAAAACAATGACCTTCTCTAGCGCAGGCAAGAACTCGTTAGCAAATTCAACATGAGCAGGATGTGCAACATATTCGGCTATGCCTTCCACACTTTCAAAAGTTGATTCGAACACATGAGTGAATCCTTGATGCATATTCTCTATGCTCACGTCTTTTCCCCTGCAGAAATGAAAAGCAAACGAAGCATTTTCAATATTTTCCACTGGTGAAGAAGAGAAAGAAGGTGACCTCCTTAACCAGGCCAAGTTAATTTCAAACACTTCAATCTTCAATTCTGACAAATAAATAACATAATTAAATCAATGGTATCAGGAACTGAAATGGTACCAATTATATTTGCATGCTTATCCCAAATACCCAGAGTTCTGTGGAACCTTAAAAAATTATATGGTGCATGCTGACTTTGCCCATATAGGTTATTTGCAATATCAGAATTTTCTTTTACATGAGAAACTCCAGTTAACACACAACATTTTATCCAGTATGTTGCAGAAAATATACCCTTTTTCCAAGAAAATCAGGTTTGACCTAAAATATGATAATTTCTTCAAGATAATTGGTTTAGCTTAACTAGAAAGAGAATGGGCTTTATTTCGTAATTTTCAAACAACCAGCAAAACATTAACCAAAGTAGGACTGTCAAGTATATGACCAATATTTCACACAAGACTGAATGCCCCCAGATGGAGGAAATCCAGAAACCTACATGAAGTAGTTGATAACTGGCACATATTCACAAAACAAAAATCCAGGGGCAATAAACAAATGAATAAATAAATAAGAACATTCAATTATCTATCCTCCAAATTAGTCATAATAATCTGTCTGCAAACACCTTTTAGCTCTGGATCAACATCAACGAAAGCTCAAACAAATTACCCACTGACATGCACACTCAGAATCATCACTTGTATCTTTTCAAGGCATCCATTGAAAAATTCTTGTCATGAAAAGCCATATGTGCATTTCCAGACAGTCTAAAGAATGATCAACAACATGCAGCAACCACATAACTACCCTAGAGATGATAGCAACAAATTGGCAAGTGAATGCATCACAATACTCTTGCAGGGATGGTCTATTGCATCCTGTTGCATCAAGACTCCAGGATGCTGACGTAGCTGCAAAGAGGGCGCCGACTCCAGTGGAGGATGGGACGTCAGAAACCTGCAAAAGAAAATCCACATGCCGGAGGTTCTCTGGGAAGAGACTTTTCGATGCCTAAATTAGCTGGAGCTTGAGCACAGTGGAGGAAAGAAGAGAGAATGGGCTTTTTGAGTAGTTTGAATGCTTCAGGCTTACCTCTTGGCATCCTCTTTTTTACCTCTTTATATAGAAGGTTGTTGGAGTTTGTTATGCCCTGGTCCGTAGACTATCAGGATAGACTGTCCGGTTTGTTAGTCATAGGCGCCTACCAAACCCATGTTTTGGAGCACGTCAGAAGATCAGACAATCGCCCAAGTGGTCAAATGGGCGGACTGAGGTTGGCGTATGGCTGAGGAGTCGCCCTAGATGTATCTATCTCGAGACCGATCGCACGGATTTATCCCTGTTGTTAGTAAAATTCTGACCCAGAGGTCGGTCAGTATCCGAGCGTAGGGTCGGACGGAAGCCGATGAAGATTGCTTCGTCTCTGCTCGTAGCACCATCTTCTAACCATTGTCATCGGTGATGTAGATGATTGGAGCGTGCGTTGAAGGATAAGCACCGAGGATTATGGCCCACATGGTTCAATTCTATAACACTTGCCCCCCACTTTCAAGTCGAAGGCATTCGGCTTGGGTGAAGGAAGTAATACTTCTTGAAAACGGTCCTCGGGACATGTTCAAGTTGGCAAATCCAGGTCTCTTGGTCTTTTGAGTGTGTCATCATGCCATTTCTTAAGATCGGGCTCTGATGGGACGAGTTGCCTTACGAATCGTAGCTCGATCATTTCGAAAGATTCAGTGCATCGTAAATCATGGAGCATTTATAAGGGATGGGCGGCTCGAGATTGATCATCATTTCATCCCTAAAAGGTACTTTTTGGCAATTGTAGTCTTGTCAACTACAAGGCACCATCTATCAAGCGGCAATTAGCTTGGTGGACTTCACGTGGATCGGTCCAGGCAGCTAAATCTGAGCGGGGATGCATCAAAGAGTCGCAAGTTTCGGCCGCTTCGATTTATGCCACGTGACTGGGATCCAACTGTTTGAGGTTCACTCCAAGCTGTAAGCACATGGTATAAGTGGGTTCACCCTACCTCCGCATTTATCTTCTTGGCCCGTTCATTCTCCTCGCTCCTACTCGCCTAGTCCTCTGGAGGAATTCTGCGGCTGCTTGGCACCTTATCCTCTAGCTCCGATGGGTGTTTCCTTATTATGGGTGCTACTTCCCCTTGGTTTACCTTCTTTGAGCTTGTTTTCGGTTGGTCCTTTCGCTCGCTTCCCTTCCTTTCAGCTTTGTTTGGTTCTGTTATAATGTCTTTCAATAGGAAGGGTTGGGGCAAGAGTAGTCGGGACCTTCGGCGGCTTCCTCCTCGATCTAGATCCGGGGAAGATCCTTGGGCCCCTACCATGGGTGTCTCCTCTTTCGATCGCCAAGACCCTAAGTTGCCTGGGGCGGAGAGTCCGGTATAGGGATTCAGGGACTTCTTTGGCCCTTCGGGCAAGGAGTCGATGATCATTGAGGCTGACCTCCAGCGGCTTTGGTCTCAATACTCCATCCTTTCAGCCTTCAGGCTCGAGGTTCCATGTCAGGAGGAACGGGTGTCTCTGGCTCCAGAAGGCCAAAATGCTATGTATGAGGAGACTCTCCGAGCGGATCTTTGGCTGCTTTTCCACCCCTTTGCCTCCAATATTCTCGATTTTTATAGGAATCTTCCATCCCAAATCACTCCGAATTCCATTCATATGATCTTCATCTTTATCATTCTCTGTAGTTGGCTTTCGACTCGTCTGAGGGTTCCCTATTCAGGGCATTGTTTACCTTGAAAAAGAATGCCCATGAAAGAGGATGGTGGTATTTTAGTCCTCGTCATGGATGCAAATTCATCAGCGGTCTTCCTTCCTCTATCCATGATTCGAAGAGTAAGTTCTTTTTTGTTTCAACAGACGTCCCTTGGGGTTTTAACTGGGTCTGGGATGATCCATGGCTTTTTCCCAATAAAGAGAAGTTGGTCCTTCCCGAGGATTAAGAGGACTATCACAAGTTGCTTGACATCGAGGTTCCAAGCTAGTAGACTTGATGACAAAACCGAGCCTCTACGACATCAACATCAATTCAGCTCTCCCTCAGGGTATGTCCGGGTTTTTTGTTTTGCTGACTTTGCAATTTGCCCCTAGCCTTTGCACCAACTTCCTGTTCTTTTATTTTACAGCAATGAGGGCCACGCCTAGGATGATAAGGCTTTCTTTCAAGAAGAAAAGGCCGAGCTCCACTTCAGAGGGTGGACCCTCGAGGAAATGGGTTCCTCCAAGCTCGTCTACAGCCGCTCCTAGACCGGCTGAAGCCTCTAGCACCGGCGCAGCCGGCACCGATGATTTCGGGATAGTCATTGCACTGCCTTTGGGGACAGTGCTCCCCATCGCCGCAAAGTCGGTTCGGATGGCGACGTCGCCCTCTCCCCGATCACCGGTGCAAACCAGCCCGCTTCCAACTTCAACAGCTCCAGCTCCCGCAGTAGAACGAGGAGCGGGACCATTCTCGTCGACCGCCAAGGAGAAGGCCCCTGCCTTTTTGGCAAGAGTTTAGAGGGGTGGCTTGGCCCTCCACAACCAGCAGCTCACCTAGCAACTCATCTAGACGATATTGTTGCCGACCAACTAGGCTAAGACCTAGGCCCGGCCATTGGACAAGGCCATACAGTCGTCATTCAATGACCTTATGAGGATGAGCCCTTGCCTTGGATGATTTTCTCTCTTGGCTCTTAAAATGCCCTGACTTTGGTTCCCTTCTGCAGTTGATGCACAACATGGCCCATCTTTGTGAGGCGGTCGTTGGCCTCAACTTGGTGAAGAGAAAACTTGAGGGTGAGCTCCGAGTAGTTAAGGAAGACACTGCTCGGGCTCGATCTAAGTTTTCGGCCACTAGGGATCAGGTCACCCAGCTTGAGGGCTCCCTTGCCCTGGACCGCGGTCTTGTGGAGATGCGGCAATAGAGAATTGCCGAGCTCGAGGTGGACCTTCAGGCGAAGGAGGTGGCGATAAGGGAGGCCGAGGAGAAGATGCAGTCACTAGAGGCTGAAGCGATGGCCGATGAGGCAACAATAGTTGCCGAAGCCATATCAAAGGTTGTTGAGTTCAAGGCATCGGACGAGTTCGAAGCTGAAGTTGTCTAGTGCTCCTCAGCATCTTATTGGTATAGCTTCGACGACTGTAAGGTATAGGTGGCACATTTCTTCCCAGGGATCGATATTGGTCGACTCAATCCCTATGCAGAGATCGAGGAGGATGATCAGCCACCCGCCGAGGTGCCACTTAAGCCTGCACCGCCCGCTGCCGATCCTACAGTCAGCAAGCCAGTTGTGATCCCAGGTCCAACCATTGATCCGATCATTGATGTGGAGGCTGAGATGTTGTCCGACGAGTTCTAAGTCCTCGTCTTCCCCTTTTGTATTCACCTTCAACCTCTTGTAACCAGGGATTTGTAATATGATAAACATTTTTGGTTATGTATGCTTACTGTTTGGGCTTGTCGCCTTTGGATCAAATTTATTCGCAGTCGGGCTTTTCGAGGAAGACTAAGTATCGTACTTGGGTCTAAGTTACTCCAAGCCGTAGGTGTTGTTCCCCATCCGAACCTCTTGATTGCGATCGACGTCCCTCCACCAAGTTTGCTGCCTTATGGCACCATCCCTATCAGATCTGATGCCTTGGTTATGCTTCGTCTGAGAACGCATTATGCCAATGTGGGCTCCTGAAAACTGCTTCGACTGCCAGGCAAGATTCACCAAGTCAAAAACCTCTGATATGTCCTCAGATTTGTTCCAAGGATTTAATCCGTTAGCCCTGATTCGAACCAAGATGCCCTTTACCATTGGAGCCATGTCGGGCAATCCCGAGAGACTTGGCCGATGTGGTCTTCAGATCTTGTCATCGAGATGGTCTGAATGGGCTCGTAGTGTTATTCCCAACAAGATCTTCCTAGGAACTTGACACACGTCGCTTCACGATTTAGGCCGCTTTTATTACGAACGGGCCCGAAAGGTTGCGGAGTGGTTCTTCCAAAAGAACGAATCTGGAAGTTAACCCACAGAACCACATGGGCTCACCATACGGCAGTTTGTGGAGGGCTCCAAAGCATCCTCCGCAAATTGTTCCTTGGACTTGAATAGTCAGGGGATTAATGGCGGTCCTGAAGGGTCGCCACTTCAAGGTTGGCTAGATGGTTTGATTTAGCAATTTGGTGGGTGAATCTGCGCCGTTTAGGATATCTATAAATAGACCACTCATGGGGGTGAGGCTTTGCTACTGGGGTGAATCTTCCTTTCTATCGTCCGATGTGAAGGAAAATCCTGATTTTCCGGACCAGGTTCGTTCAGATTTGATCAGATCAAGAGATATATTTCAAAATTTTTTCTCTTTGATCTGGATCAGATCTAAAATATTTCAGATCTGATTTTTATTATTTTAATAATTAAAATAAAATCAAATAAATTAAATCAAATTTAATTTATCTTGAAGTGGGTAATCCTATTACCCGTTGATGATCCTGTAAGCAGCGGAAGGTTCTGGATCTAACCACGCAAGTGCCTGGCCTCTACCGGTATCCACTCGGATTGGATCTGGAGATCCTCTTCTTCTCTATCACGTCTCCAAAAATCAGATCTGGATCTGATCTGGAGGATCTTCAAAACTCCTTTTGAAGATCAGCAGTCGTCCTTTGCAGCAGCGCAGCCTTCTAGCTTTCATCGCCTTTCTCTTGATCTGGATTGCACCAACCAAGAATCCAAAACTCTTTTGGACGTGGAGAGGAGAGGGAGAAGGTGGTTTGGCATGGAGGAAGAGGGGAGAGGCAGCCTTGGGGCATGGGAAATTGTGATTCTCTTTGAGTTGGGCGCAGGGTCTTATTTATAGACTAAGCTGTGATCCAACTCCTCTTCTTCCCAACCAATCACAACCCTTTGTGAAATCAGATCTAAATCTGATTGGTGGGAATAGAGTCCCCTGGATTCCTCCTTAGAGGGTGCCTAAGACCAGTCAAAGTTGGTTCTTAGGAGAACTCTAATTGGAATCCAAAAAGGAGATGGAGTCCCTTGTCCAACAAGGGACTCCTAGGCGCCTCCAACTTGGGCACACGCCAAGGGTGGCGTGCGCCCTCCTCCTTGCCAGGTTCTGGCAGGGGGACAGGCCCCCACCAGCTCTCCAATAGGTGCATGACATGTGGTCAAAAGTCAAAGTGTCAATGGTCAACATTTGACCAGTCAAAGGTCAGACTTTTGACCAAAGTCAAAGGAACGAAGAAATGGCAGGTGACCAAAAATGGCAGGTAATGTCTTACAAAATAAGACAACCTTTTCTGACTTGGACAACCTCCAGTCAGACCATAGTGAAGGCCTCTGATTGAGCACAAACTCCTTTGGCTCAGTCAGGACAACTTATTTATGATAGTAAAAGAAGAACGTTAGGTTCAATCGAGTGCTAGCACGATTTTCTTGAACCTAATTGAATCTCATTCAGATCAATTGAACTAGATCAGTTCAATTGATGATCACCAGATTCAAACCCTTGTTTGTGTGACCCAGTTAGGTTCAGTTCTGTATGGTAATGGGATATGTCATGATCTCTATCATCGACATCATCGAAACTCCTTTCGATGGATCAGAACTCTTCTGATTCGAACAGCTAGAATGATCGATCATCTAAATCATTCTAATTGCTCCCAAAATCCACCAGTGACACCTAGCAGTATATGGTGGCAACCCATCAGAGCTGAATGCGAACCTCTTGGTGCAGCTACCTGTGTGATTAAGTTCTTCTATCTTGAGCCCCGATCAGATTAGGGTTAAGGTGAACTCGTCAAACCCTAGTCTCTGTCATATGATGTAATCATTCGATTCAAGTCCGAATGTGAAAATCTAAATAGAAACTCTTTCTATTATTTCACTCTGCCATGGCCATGGGCTTCTGGACTTGATTCTCATGATCATCATAGGGCTGCTCCTCTACCACCGAGGTAGATAGATTCCATCTTGATGCAATCCAGTTCCTACAATGAACATGCTATAGCCAACATACACCTCAGGGTTCCAATGGCTAGGAGACCGAGTAATGGTGTAGTCAAACTATAACACCCTCAAGGTGAACTGCCGATGCATCCTCAGGTCAAAGAACCAGACACACTACTGCAGCATCGAGTCAGTCATTGACGAGAAGGTAGACTTCCTAATGACTACTCGAGGTGGTCACGCTCAGTGCCCTCGTTCTCTAACGAGTACCTGTACTCTCGCTCCGGTGTCTCCACACCGTAGACTCAAGACTCATCTACTAAAGAGAAGCGATTGTACACCAACCTTCCGGATCAATCACCATCCTCGTGATGATCCTATGGTCGGGAGCATTTTATGAGTTAATAATGATTATTCATGTCTTAAATTTTCAACTCTTGAAAATATGAATTATCATTACCATTAACTCAAAGGATGTATCACAGACACTAAATACACATATGTGATAGAAAATAACCCATTTTATTGATTATAGTCAAAATTATAATTTTGCCCCTAGAAGTGTATTACAAGTGTCAGCCAATTCTGGCTTCTAGGGCACATATATCTAACACTGGCCACCTCGTTCAAACAAATGAATCCCATCTTTCAAGGGTTCGATCGGCCTATCACCCATCCCGATGTCCCAGGCCCGACCACTATCAAGTCAACGTCCAATTCCCCTTGCAGCACCTAGAGTTAATCCTCCCCTACTCGAAAGTAGTGGGGACTTTTCTAGCTCCTCCCTGTGGATCTCGGCCAAGGTCCGAGAATGTTGCGTCGGGGAATTTAAATCCTTGGCGGCCTTCAGAGAGGAGGTTATCAACGCCTCCGCCTCCACACATCCAGGGCTTCGAGAACTACAAAGCTCATCTATCATGTGGTCCCAAAGCCGAATCTCCAACGTCTCCACCCTGCCAATAGTGATGATGAAGTCGGGGCATTCTCATCGGACGACGATTGAGACCTCATCCTTTTTGCTCTTTTATACTAGGTGCTTCTCTTGCGGCACCTGCCTATGCAAATAAGACTTAAGTAACTGAATAAAATTATTTTTTATTTACCTTGTGTCTATATATTCCATTTGCACCATGCGGATGTCTACTGACTTATCCACGATCGTGCTATAGACACTAGGATTCGACCAAGTCCTTGGTTTTGAAATGAGCTCAAACAATGTCATCCGTCGTCAAGGACACGTCGAAATGAGTGGTTGTGCATTGTTCGATGAAAGCTCCCAAGGTCCTATCTTGACCTCCGGCACATTCTTGCCAAGCCGGCCAGTTTTCGATCCTCAATAATTGTTGTCAGATCGCCTCAAAGGTTTCAACTCAAGAAGCATGCCCGTAGGTGTCAATTTGTGGAGGTCTTGACTTGGGTCTAGATATCTCCTAATACTCGGCACTATGCCGATCAGTAATTTCGAAGGTCTCAACCGTGGTCGAGATATCTCCAAAGGATTGGAAGCCCCAGACTTGGGTCTGGATAACTCCTGGTCGACATCCCGCCAACCACTATTTGAAGGTCTCGGCCAAGGTTCTCAGTTCAGGTGCCGATCACCATTTTGATCGGCCAACGGCACGGTTCGATACGGTTCCATATCGGATCAAACCGACATGAACCGACAGAGGGAGAAGAAAAAAAGAGAGGAAAAGAAAGAAAGAGAAAGAGGAAGAGAAAGAGAAGGGGGTCTGCCGAAGAGACCGTCGGAGGGCCTTTGACTGGCCGTCGGGTAGCGTAAACGCCGCCTGTGTCTCCGCGGCGTGAAACAGGGACGATCGCCCCTGTTTCATGGATTTTTTTAAAAAATAAAAAAAAAAGTAAAGCCGGCAATCAGTTTGTCGACTTCATTATTCATTGGCTTTTTAAAAAAAAAAACTTACGAAGGAACGGGGGTGGTCGCCCTTGTTCCGCAGCTTCGGCTCCACCAGGCGATCTCTGCCACCCTCCGACGGTCGTGGAGGGCCAGCGTCGGTGGCCTCTCCCTCTCCTCTATCCCGATTTTCCACCGGTCCGGTTCAGCACGCCCCGAACCACCCGATTCGGGATGGTTCAGAAAATGCTGGTCTCGGCCTTGGCCAAGATATTTTCGAGGAATTGGTCCACCGATCTAGTCGTCGAGGTTCAGACATTTGTCCAAATATCCCAAAATCATCTTTAGCACTTGGCCGACTTTATTATCGAAGGTCTTGGCCGAAGCTAGGATATGTCTGGGAGACCAATCGTCGAAGGGCTATATTTCCTGTTGCATTTAATACTTGACATTTTCCAATGGTGATGGCCCATTGGGAAGGTCTATCCCTCTGACTTCCAAGGGGCACAGTCTGCCATGCCTCTCGTGTAGCGACACCTGTCGCATTATGAGAGGGCGCAGTGGGCGATGCTTGGGCCCAAAATCTCTATAAGAAGGGCCTTGACCGCTGAAAGTTGGCATCCATCATCCCTTTGCAATGTCGCAGTGCGCCGCTTAATCCGCCATTACGAGATTGTCGGTGCTTTCCTCCGACTAGATGGGTCTCCGCTTGCCTCTAAATGGTCGAAAGGTACCTCCGCCTCCGAAGGATATGGTGTTGAGAGACCTATTTTGGCATGGGAGGTATTGAAAAATGTCGCCATGCTTGCGATGGGTTGGAGCAGCGAGAGAAAGGGGCTGCTCACATTCCAAGCTTCCGCGGAGCGATGATAGACCTCTTAGAGCAATCTTGTCCTCTGGGTGCTCTTGGCTTTGCAACCTTCTTTGGAAGTGTATCGTTAAAGCGAATGCGCTTTCGAGTGTGGCGGAGCGGCATCGTCAACGCCCCCTGCACGGAAAGTTCTACAACTGGGCGTCAGCCATCAGGGCTCCCTCAAGTGGTTCCCATAGAGTTCTATACTTGCGTCGAGGGCCACTCTATTTCAACATTGGATTCGGGCTTGTACTTCTTTTGTTGTAACAGACTTTGTCCGATGAATATTTAGTTTGTAACATTATTACGCAAGCTTCATGAATAAAATGTCCCTTTATTTGGTTAGTCTGACATCGATGTCGTATTGTTGTCTCAGTCTTGTCCCCATCTTAGGGGGTCTTGTTCGGAGTGGATCTGAAACTAATCCGTGCGGGCCTCTGCTCGACTTGTCCACAAACAAGGAGCGCCAAATGGCCACTTGACGTTCCCTGAGGGTTAGCCCTAATCATTATCGTCTTCGGCTTTTGCTTCAGATATAGATAGGCTTTAATGGCCTTCCATGGGCTGATCCCGCCAGAAATCCTCACTTTGCCATTTAATAGGAAATGAACCATGAAAAAATGACTTTATCGATGTGATCAGAATAGTTACACCTTACTGATAGTACATTCAGAGATTGTTGGAGTTCCATGTCCATGGAATCGAGATGCCGTCGAGGGTCGCCAATTTGTATGCTCTGAGTCGCAAGCTTCCATGATCTGGTACGGTCCCTCCCAGTGCGGGGCTAGCTTGCCCTGCTCTATGGGTTTGGATGCCTTAGCTTGCCTTAGGACAAGGTCTCCAAGTTGGAAGACTTTAATTTGACCCGTGCGTTGTAGTAACGGCCACTTGCTGCTGAGAGGACGCCATTCAAATCCAAGCCCTTTCCCTCTTTTCCTCAAGCAAATTCAAGTTCGCCCGAAGCTGGCTAGGGTTTTCTTGTTCGTTGTAGAGCTTAATCCTAGTTGAGGGTGCGTCGATCTCCACGAAAATGACTGCTTCGACTCCAAAAGCCAAGTTGAAGCAGGTGTCACCGATTGCCCTATGAGGTGTCGTCTTGTATGCCCATAAGACGTTGTAAAGCTCCTCCACCTAGAGCCCTTTCATCCGACCAAGTTTGGTCTTCAGCCCTTGGAGGATCGTGTGGTTAGTCACTTCAGCCTCACTGTTGGATTACAGGCATGCCACTGAAGTGAGCCGATGGTCAATGTGGAGCTCCAAATAAAAGTCCTTGAACTTCTGATTATCGAACTGATATCTATCATCGATGATGATGGCTCAGGAAAGTTCGAACGGCAAATGATCGACTTTCAAATGAAGTCCCAAACCTTAGCTTCGGTTATTTGGGCTAGGGGCTTCGACCCATTTGGTAAAGTAGTCGATTGCCATAATTAAGAACTCCCTTTGTCCAGTTGTTTGCGGGAACGGTCCGAGAATGTCAATTCCCCATATGGTGAATAGATAAGGAGCCACAATTGATGTAAGTTCGATCGCCGACATCCTTTGGATATTGGCGTACCTCTAACATTGCTCACATCATTTGACGAGCTCAATGGGTTCCGAAGGAGCTTATAAGCCAGCGATCTAACCCCAAGTGGTTGCTGCAAATGCCCTTGTACACCTCCCGAAGAGCATAGTCGGCCTCGGAGGATCGCAAACATTGGAGTAGAGGTAAAGAGAAGGATTTCTTATAAAGCTTCCCGTTGAAGATTCCATACCACGACGTTTTTTGCTTGATCGCACGAGCTTGGATAGGATCGAGGGATAGTTCCTAAATAGTCAATCGAATCCATCCAACTTGGCGCGTACTTGATCTAAAGCACCGCAGGTTCTTCAATACTCCATGTCTATAGATGTTCGACGAAAACCCGCTTATTGTGGTCGATGGCCTCCGAGGTGGCGAGATGAGCAAGGGCGTTGATCCGATCATTCTCCGATCTGGATATTTGTTGAACCTCCAGTGTTCGGAAGGTCACCGACAACTCTTTTGCTTTCTGAAGGTATTTCACCATTGTCGGTTCTCGGGCTTCATACTCACCTCAGATTTACCCAATAATGAGCTGCAAATCGCTGAAGACTTTGATGTCCTTTACCTCGAGCACTTTCGCAAGGCGGAGTCCGACAATTAAAGCTTCATACTCGTCTTCATTATTGGAGGCCGTGAAGTCGAATCAGAGGGCATATTCCATTACGACTCTTAGGCTGGCAAGAATGAGCCCGACTCTGCTTCTTTGCGCATTAGAGGTCCCATCAACATGCAGAATCCATTGTGAAGGCTTCTCAGCGACCTCGGATGTTGTCGAGGTCGGTCCCCAAGCATCCTCGAATCTTGTTGAGGATGGCTCTCAATGTCCTTGGATCTCGTCGAAGATTGTTCCCCCAGGACCTTGGTTCTCATCGAGGACTCTTCCTCATTAGGGATGATGCATTCTACGAGGAAGTAGGCCAATACTTGGGCCTTTATCGCATGCCAAGACAGGAAGCCGATATCGAATTCTTCAAACTTAATGGCCCACTTCGCTATCCGTCTCGAGGTGTCAGTCCTTCAAAGGATCACCTTCAGAGGCTAATCAGTAAGGACGATCATGGTGTGGGCTTGGAAGAAGGGTCGAAGATGCCATGCATGAGTAATGAGTGTGTAGACCAGCTTTTCGGCTTTGGAGTATCTCGTCTCCACATCGGCTTTTGAGTACCTACATCCTCTCCGACTAGAAACTGAGCTAATTGCATTAGGTTAAAGACTAAATACAATAATAACCGCTCACCTTCCTCGAGCTTGAATAAGAGCAGAGGGGACCTGAGATGCCGCTTGAGCTTCTTGAAGGCTGCTCAGCCCTCGTCCATCCGCTCAAAGGCCTTTGTCTGCCTTATCGCCTTAAAAAAGAGGACATTTCTTGGTCGATCTAGAAATGAACTGAGAGCGGCAACCTAACCCAACAAGCTTTGGACCTTCCGTTTGGTGGTCGGGTGCTTTAAGTCGAGGATTGCTTGGATTTTTTCTGGATTGGCCTCTATCCCTCGCTGGGTGACCATGAAACTGAGAAATTTTTTGGATGTGACCCTGAAGACACTTGTTGGGATTCAGCTTCATCCGATAGCGTCGTAATTCACCAAAAGCTTCCTCCAAGTCGGCAATGTGCCGATTAGCTTCCAGACTTTTGACGAGCATGTCGTCGACATAAACCTCCATGTTGCGGCTTACCGGGCACTTGAACACCTCATTGATGAGGCACTGATAATGTCACACCTGCATTCTTTAAATCAAAAGACAATTTTATAATAATACAAACCTTTGTCGGTTATAAACGCCATCTTCTCCTCATCCTCGAATGCTATCAGGATCTGGTTATCCCGAAAAGGCGTCCATGAAGCTCAATAGCTAGTGACTCGAGGTGGCATCAATGAGCTGGTCGATTCTTGAGAGTGAAAAGCTATCCTTCGAACATACCTTGTTGAGATCGGTGAAGTCGATGCAGATTCTCCACTTGCTATTAGCATTCCTAACCATGACGACATTGGAGATCCATTCCAGATACTGCACTTTCCAGATGAATCCCGCCATCATTAGCTTGCCGACCTCCTCGTCAATAGCCCACTGGTGCTCCGGAGCAAAGCTCCTCTTCTTCTGATGGATTGGCCAATATTCTGGACTCACATTTAACTTATGAATAATAATGTCTGGAGAAATACCCGGCATGCCCGTCGTCGACCAGGCGAAGATGTCCTCATTGGCTCGGAGGAAAGTCATCAACTGATCCCTATACTCGGATTTTAACTGGGATCCAATCGAAATCGTCCTCATCAGATCGTCCCCAAAAGGGAGGGTGATAAGCTCCTCAACTAACTCTCCTCGGGACTCTTTCACTTCTCTGTAATCTTCAACTGGCAAAGCCTTCACTGGTTTTTTGCCCATAATGGTAGCGAGGAAGCATTACCGAGCGAGTGTCTGGTCTACACGGGCTTCACCGACCCGACGTCGACGAGTCAGGAATTTCATCACTAGATGATATGTAGAGACGATCGCTCGAAAAGTGTTGAGTCCCGGTCGTCCTAAGATTGCATTGTAGGCCAAAAGCACTCAAACAATAAGGAAAATTAGTTGTTCGGTTAGCTGCTGTGGCTCCATTCCGATAGTCATTGGTAGGGTGATCTCCCCTTCTACCACTATGGAGTCTCCTAAAAATCCGACTAAAAAAGTACTCACCTCAGCCGAACTAATGGAACTTTCATTTTTTGAAAGGCATCATAAAACAAAACATTTGCGGGGCTTCCATTATCTATAAGGATTCCTTTTACATGAAAATTTGCCATTGTCATCAAAATGACAATGGCATCATCATGAGTTCTTCTCGGATATGATCATCAGAAAAAGAAATCAAGTCGCCTGTCCGTTGCCTTTTTGGACTTCGGTCTTGATCTTTTGCCCCCTGCCGCCTGTGAGGCCTGAGATCACATTGATGACTCTAGCCATCGACTGATTGCTGTTGTTATCCTCATCGGGCTAGCATTGAGGATGCTCTTCAGGTCCTTGGTCCCGCTGCTCCCGGATATACTTTCCAAGGTAGTCTCTCTAGATGAGAGCCTTAATCTCATCTTTCAATTGGAGGCATTCCTCGATATCGTAACCGTAGTCACGACGAAAGTGCTAATACTTTCACTTGTTCCATGGAGTCGATGGAGTTTTCATCGATGGCGGTCGGTGGAGATACTCTTTGCCCTCTGATGGGAATAAAGTAGCTCCTGCCGAAGTTCAGCAAGATGTCCAATCTCGATATGATTCCATTCGGAACTGTGACAACCATGACCGAACTTTAACTAGGCTATGTTCCTACTCTAGTTCATTTTGAGAAGGTCGACCTCCAACTCATGTGTGCCGAACGATCTTCTCAACTATAATTACTAGCTCTTTCAGCTAACTGCAGAACCCGTAAGGCACTATGGACTTCGTTCGGACGAACTTGAACAGTGAAAGTAGTTGCCTTCCGATAGACAGCAGGACTCCCAAGTATCGAATCCTAGCATAGTCCAACCCGGCCGACCTCGAAGATAGCCGAACTCCTTCCTTCAGGGCGAATTCTTCATTACAGTTGATAGATCCCACCAGTCTCACGTTAAGGACCTTGGACTAGCAGAACTCCTCAGTCAAACTTTTATACCCAACTATGAATGGCAGACCTTGGCACTCCTGCATCAAAAACTTTGGGTTTGTGAACAAAAGTTAGCAAAAGGACTTCGACACCAACATAAGTCCGAATTCCCCTCCAGAAGGCTTGGCCGCAGTCCTAATCAATGAATTCGCTGTCCTTTTCAACCTTCAACAAAGAATAGTTATTCGCTTGCGGACGACCTTGAAGGTAGCTGAACTTCCGAAAGCGTTTGAGACAACACCATCAAGAAGCTCTGAATCTCAATACTCACCCGCCCTCAACTCTCAGTCAATCTCAGATTCCTGGTGTCCTGGCCGAACTTCTTTGAGGAAAATCGGACAGTAGTTTTCATCAGAGAGCCTATTATCCCCTTACTAGTCATCAATTTGAATGTCTACACCTATACTCGGCCGACCTTCAGGTTCGGCCGGTCCGACTTCTAGTTCAACACCTCCAACATGCCATCCTTTTCAACCTTCAACCCAGAACAGTTAGTCGCTTGCGGACGACCTTGAAGGTAACTGAATTTCCGAAAGCGATTGAGACCACCATCAAGAAGCTCTAAATCTCAGTACTCATCCGCCCTCAACTCTCAGTCAATCTCGAATTCCTAGTGTCCCAGCCGAGCTCCTTTGAGAAAAATTGGACAGTAATTCAGAGAGCCTATTATCCCCTTACTAGTCATCAGTTTGAATGTCTACACCTATACTCAGCCGACCTTCAAGTTCGGCCAGTCCGACTTCTAATTCAACACCTCCAACATGAACTGCCTACCATTAAGCACAGACGTCTCGGACCTCTCGTCCGAACTTCAACCAATGAATTTCAACCGACTGACAAGTCGCGATAAAGGACCACTCCGTAACAAACTCCACGTGGTCCGAAAGGCCCACTAGCAAATGGTTACGACTGTCACCATCATTCTATTACAAGCTCTGCCCATATAAGGGACCCTTCAAATACGCTTCTTCTCTCTAAGCTCTCCTTTCTACTCTTAACTCCTGCGTACTCCATTTCTATTGGCCAGAGAGCTAACTTGATCGTCGAAGGGTCCTACTGGAGCCAACTCCGGCCAAAACTTCATCTTGCAGGTCTCGTCGGCGACCTCGTCTCCCTCAACTTCAGCAAACTTCGACGTCAACACCGTTTTTTGCACCAACAAGATTGGCGCTAGAGGAAGGGCATCTTAGCCCTTGTTCTTAAAGGAGTACCCAATCGAGTTCTTCACTTTCACTCTATTTTCTTCTTATCTCTCCTTGTTCCAGCAAAGATGCCGCCCAAGAAAGCTTCAACCCGGAGATCCACCGCCTCTGCTGCCAGATCTCACCCAAGTCAACCTACTCCGACCTCATCGCCGGCGCGTGAACCTCCATCGGCATCTGCGGTGGACATAAAGCAATTCAACCTACTGTTCCAGCAGGTTAAGGGCCTCACTAAAGCAGTGCAAGCCATGTAACAGCCCCTGGCACCAGTCCAACCGAAAAGACCCTCGCCGGAGTATCGGGATCCGATGCAGGGAAGGCCCACCTGGGCAAGCCATCCAGTGACTTCGGAAAAAAATAAGCAGAGAGCGGAGAGCCCCTATTCTGACCACGACTCCATCGAAAGATCCCTTCCTCCGTTCAACTAATAACCCTTTGAGATTCATGATCGAGATGACATTCTCGATCAGAAACTTCAGAAAATGAACCAGCAGATCGAGGAGCTCTGCCACACTGCCCCTGCCCATAACGACGACATCTGCACTGACCCTCCATTTTTCTTATCATACAAGAGCCCGTCCTGCCGAACTTCAAACTCCCTCAATTTGAGAGTTACGATGGGACCTCGGACCCAATCGACCACCTCGAAGCTTTTCGGACAATGATGCTGCTCCATGGCGTGCCGGACGCCATTCTGTGCCAAGCTTTCCCCTTTACTCTGAAGGAAGCAGTAAGGAATTAGTACTCGAGCCTCAAACTGGGTACCGTTTACTCTTTTGATCAGATGAACCATCAGTTTACGGCTTATTTCATTAGCAGCCAACGTCCGACGTGAGGCTCAGACTCCCTCATCAACATCAAGCAGAAGGAAGGAAAGTCTATCCGAGCTTATGTCAACCGCTTCAATGCCACTGCACTAGAGGTTTGCAATTTGGACCAGTCTGTTGCCCTGACCGCGCTGAAGGGCAGCCTCCAGAAGAATGATCTCCTCTTCTCCCTGAAAAAGTACCCTCAAGACTTCGCAGACATGCTAACTCGGGCTGATGGTTATGCCCGAGCGGAGGCCTTCAAGATGAAGGATGATGAGAAGCTCATCAAATAGGACCGACTGGATCGATTTCTACGACATAGGCCCGAAAGAAGAGAAGATTGGCCGAGAGTACTGCCACAGCTGGAGCCACCTTAGAGGGAAAGCAACAAGATCGGTCCCTACTCGAAATCATCAATACCATTGCTGGGAGACATCAATAGAGAGATATCAGTGGATCAGCAGAGCTAGCGAAGAGGCAAAGGATTAAGGAACCCATCGCTTTTACTGAAGAAGATGCACAAGGGATTCAACTTTCGCACAATGACGTGGTTATAGTCACTTTAAATATTGCTGAATATAATGTACGCCGCATTTTGATTGATAATGGAAGCTCTGATGTTTTATTTTACGATGCTTTCTTTAAAATGTCTATACCCAATGATCGTTTAAGACATGAACTCCCCATTGGTAGGATTCACCGATGATGCTGTACCGGTGGAGGGAATAATTACATTACCGATTGTGGTAGGGCGATACCCACGGCAATCCAAGGCACAAGTTAATTTTCTGGTACTAAGGGCCCCTTCCACCTATAATGCAATCCTTGGCCGACCTGGTCTGAATGCACTTCGGACAGTGAACTCAACTTATTATTTGAAGATGAAGTTTCCAACGAACTATGGAGTCAAAGAAGTTAAAGGAGATCAAGCTCTGGCGCGACACTGCTACACAATTGCTCTACAAGAAAGGGAGCAGCCAGATCTTTGTCCGGTGGATGGGTTAGATACCCGCGATGATTTAACTGAAAAATGGAGGGAGCCTATGGAGGACCTTGTTACAGTCTCTTTGAATGATGGAAATGAAGACCATACTGTTCAAATTGGCTCCACTTTACAAGAGGAAGTCCGAAAGCAACTCGTCGCCTTTCTACAGAAAAATATGAATATTTTTGCTTGGGTCCCCGTAGATATACCTAGAATTGATGCTAAAGTGATGGAACATCGTCTGGTCGTAGATCTCAAACGTCGGCCAGCAAAACAAAAGAAACGCAACTTTGCACCGGAGCGGTGGAAGGCCATTGCAGATGAGGTCAACAAGCTTCTCAAAGCCGAGTTCATCAGGAGGTCTCCTATCCAGACTAGATCGCCAACGTGGTCTTGTCAAGAAGGCAAATAGCAAGTGGAGGATATGCATAGATTTCACAAACTTGAACGATGCCTACCCAAAGGACAGTTGCCCCTGCCCAAAATTGATCAATCGGTGGATACAACTTCGGGCCACAAGCTCCTCATCTTTATGGATGCTTTCTTCGGCTACAACCAAATCTAAATGGCACTAGAAGATGAGGAAAAAACTGCTTTTATTACTGACCGTGATCTTTATTGTAACAAAGTCAAGCCATTTGGACTCAAAAATGCAGGTGCAACTTATCAGCGCCTGATAAATAAAATCTTCAAAGAGCAGATCGACCGCAATATAGAGATCTATATGGACAACATGTTTGTTAAGAGCCAATCTTCAACAAATCACATTGCCGACCTAGAAGAGACATTCAATACTCTTCGAAACTATAATATGAAGTTGAATCCATCAAATGCGCCTTCAGAATGACCTTGGAGAAGTTCCTAGGATTCATGGTGTCAAAGCGCAGCATTGAAGCGAATCCAAAAAAGATCCAAGCCATCCAAGAAATGACTGCCCCAAAAACAATAAAGGCAGTCCAACGCCTGATAGAGAAGATCGCAACTCTGAATTGTTTTGTTTCAAGATCACCGGAACGATGCATGCCCTTCTTCCAGGTCCTCAAGCAGTCAAAAAACTTCTGGACTCTTGAATACCAACGAGCCTTTGAGGAATTGAAGAACTACCTCAGCTCACCTCTTCTTACTAAGTCCGAACCTGGCGAAGAATTATTTTTGCATCTAGCTGTCTTTCGCTGCCATCGGGGCTATCCTAATAAGGAAAGAAGCGAAAATTTAGAAGCCAATCTACTACATAAGTTGAGTTCTGAGGGATGCAGAGACAAGGTATACAAAATTGAAAAAGCTAACATATGCTTTGTTGATTGTAGCCAGGAAGCTCTGACCTTATTTCCAGGGGCACATAGTTATACTTCTTACTGACCAACCCATCAAAGTAGTTCTTCATCGACCCAACACCTCTGGAAGAATAGCAAAGTGGGCGATTGAGCTCACCAAGTTCGATATCAAATTCCTACCTCGGCCATCAATCAAAGGCCAAGTACTGGCCGACTTTATAGTAGAATGCACCATTCCGGACCCAGCAGAACCTGAATAGTAAGCTGGCACTCCCAATTTGTAGCTGAACTTCCTTAAAGAAAGAACAAATCTCCTTGAAAACTTTTGGACTATATATGTCGACGGTTCATCTAATGCCTCTAGGGCAGGTGCAAGCTTGATTCTAATCAATCCAGGAGTTGTTGCAAAATACGCATTACGCTTTGAGTTCCCTACAACGAATAATGGAGCAGAGTATGAAGCTCCGATTGCGGGATTAAGAATAGCCAGAGAACTGAAAGTAGACCAGCCGAAAATCTACAGTGACTCGCAATTGGTAGTTGGGCAAGTCAGTGGTACTTACGAAGCTCGGGAGGAAAGTATGACAAAGTACCTGGACAAAGTGAAGAGTTTGGCTTCGGCCTTCAGTAACTTTGAGGTTCAATAAATCCCAAGAGCAGAGAATACTAAGGCCAACCTTTTGTCCAAATTGGCTACATTGGCTCCAAATGAACTATCGAAGGAGGTCTTCTTTGAAGTTCTGCAACATCCAAGTTCAGAAGAATCCCAAACTATAATGCAGATCGACCACGAGCCCAGCTGGATCGATCCACTAATTTTGTATCTCAAAGATGGCATCCTCCCTAGAGATCCTAAAGAAGCTCGGAAGTTGCGAAACCAGACCTCTTATGTTTTGTATGAGAACAAACTGTACAAAAGGTCGTACTCTTTGCCACTCCTCAATATCTCAGACCTTCTGAAGTTGATTATGCATTGAGGAAGGTTCATGAAGAAATATGTGGAAACCATTTGGGAGCCATATCTCTGTCTCACAAACTGCTCCGACAAGGATATTAATGGCCAACTATGCATCAGGATGCCATACAATATGTGAGGAAATGTGACCAGTGCCAAAGAAATGCTATCTAGCTTCTCAGCTTACACCTTTAAGTGCCCGATGGCCTTTTGCGCAATGGGAAATGGACATACTCGGACCCTTTCTCATGGCATCTGGACAGCGAAAATTTCTCCTAGTGGTAATAGACTACTTTACCAAATGGATGGAGACCGAACCCTTGGCAAAGATTACTGAAGCTAAAGTGCAGGACTTCGTCTAGAAGTCAATAATCTATGTAGATTCGGCTTACCTCGGACTCTCATTACTGATAATAGGCGCCAGTTTACAGGAGCAAGGTTTGCCGACTTTTATGAAGATCTGAATATCTCCCATCACTTCATATCAATAGCTCACCCACAAGCAAATAGCGAGACCGAGGTAACTAACAGGACCCTGTTACAAGGAGTAAAGGCAAGGCTTAAAAGGACAAAAGGAACATGAGTGGACGAACTCTATAATGTGCTTTGGGCTTATAGAACCACTCAAAGATTGCCAACTGGAGAAACTCCATTTGCTTGGCTTTCGGAATGGAAGCGGTCATCCCAGTCGAACTTAGACTCCCATCAACACGAGTCAAAATCTTTAATGAATAGAAAAACTCACAAGATCTCAATGTTGGAACAATTGGTACTGCTCTAACACCAATTATTCTGCCTATGGCTACTCGAAACCACGGTCGTAGATCCGATCTCTTGCACGAATCTAGGTGTTAATCCAGAAATATGAAGAAGAATAAAGTATAGATGGGCGACACTTTAGGGCTTAAAGTTGGAACCAGAAAGAAAAGAGAGAAGAGAGTTTAAGGGAGAAAAGATTTGTATTCCAAAGCATTCTAATGAAACCCTAATACATCCTATGTATTTATACATGGGTATTAAGCCCGATCAAAAACTCCTCTAGCTAACCCAATACATGAAAGCACTCACCGAGCCATGTACATATGTCTCACATACTCTCATCCCCTAGATCTAAACCCGATCCATACATGAGTTAGCCCCCTTAAGATCCTATTGAACCAGGCCTTAAGACCCCCTTGAATTAATCCCAATCCAAGACCAAACAGAAAACCCGAATAGTTCTGTTCGCACACGTTGAGCTGATTCGCTCAGGAGCCGAGCCGGCTCGGCTGCATCACGCCCGAACGCAATCTTCTGTCTGCCTGAGAAGCCGGCTCGGCTATGCCCCGAGCCACCTCGATCTCAACCCGAGCAAGCTCGGCTACGTATCCAAATCAGCTCGCCCGTATGCCAGCCCCTATCTTAGCTGATTCTCTTCCTTGGCTTTAGTCCTTTGCTTCACCTTATGTCCCAGATCTCTGGAGCACCTACCAAACCCCCTCAAAGTCCTCACACCTGAACCTCAAGACCCGTGCAGGGCTACATGTCGTCTTCACCTAGGACAACTCCTGTCCTAGCCCTAGGACTCTTGCTCGGCCTCTCAAGACTTAGGAGCACCACACCAAATCCTATAATCTCCACCTTGGTGCGCCCAAGTCTTGGCACACCTGGCAATGTTCCCCTGCACGATCTCGCTGTCGCTGCAAACCTTGACAGCTTTTTGTGCACATCTTGCCACTACCGTCCTTCTTCAGCTGCTGAGCTTCCTTTGAGGCCTTTGAAATGACCGTCTCCACCGCTGAAGACCTTGGCTTGCTTCTATGCACCACCCTTGGAGTTATAAGCACCTTTCTGCTTAGCAGTCGCATCAACTGTCCTGAACTTTCCTGAAGAATTTACAGCAATCTTATTCCAACACCCGCTGCATATCCTGACACGGTCTCCTTAGAACTTCGCTAGTCCTCCCGCATGTGCTGCTCCACCTCGAACTGTACATCTTCGACGTTGGTGCTAGGATATTGATCCTCCTGCACTCCGCTCTAAACTCATGTCACATCTCTCTCCATCTGTGAAGCCACCTTTGCCCGGTGCTCCACCTGAAACCAAAGTCCCCCTGATGCCACAGAAGCCAACTCTGTAACCGAGTCCCTCGAGGACAACCACTCAACGCTGCACTGCTGAGCCTGCCACTGCACCTCGAACACCGTCACTACCCCTTCGGACCCTCCGCGCACCGCAGACCTGTCCAAAACCGTCTTAAATACATCGCACCCCACGGGCTCCTCCTAGACCACCAAGAGCTCATCCAACTTTTCACTCTCAGCGACTGAATCGATGGAATCAGATCTTTCTCCTCCCTTGCACTTCTTCCAAAGCGGACACTCCCGCTTAAAGTGCCCTGCTTCACCACACTTGAAACATCTCTTGGACTCCCTGCTGCCCCTTCGCTGACCCTTCTTCCCTTTTCTTGGCCTCTCTAAAACTACGAGACCCTCCTGAAAGACTTCCCTCTTTGTCATCCGTTCCTACTGCTCGTTGGACCTTAGCATTGATACGATCTTCTCGTACACTAGTGTCTCCTTATCATACAGCAATGTCGTCACCAATGGATCGAAGCTCTCGGATAGCGAACATGACAGCAATAAACTTTTATCCTCCTCTTCAAGATCCACCCTAATGTTAAGCAAATCCATGCTCATCCGGTCGAACAGCTAAATATGCCCCGCAATATCCTCGCCCTCTTGCATTCGAAGGCTGTACAGTTGCTTCATCAGCATGAACTTGTTGCACATGTTCTTCTCGATATACAACTGATGTAACCTCAACCACAAACCCTTGGATGTCTTCTCCTCCAACACGCCATACAGCACCTCATTTGCCAGACAAGCCCTAATCGTGATGCATGCCCTTTTCTCCAAGGACACCCACTCCTTGTCTATCATCTCTTCCAACCTATCTTCCAAGGCCGAATCCAGCCTCATCTGAACTAGCAGATCTTCCATCCTACCCTTCCACATAGTGAAACTTCCCTTTCCCTCAAACTTCTCAAAACCTACCTTCAACCCGCTGTTCTCCATGATCGACCCGAATCAAAAACAGCAAACAAGTGGATCTGAAAAAGAATACCTTGACTAAAGATGGTGGACAGCAACCCTGTGATCTCTCCCTTCCTCACGAATCTTGGAGGAAACCTTAGATCTGAACCTCGCTGCCAATCTCTACTGAAACCTGATCTTTTTCCTCCACGCTCAATCGAGCTCTGATACCAAGTGTTGGAATAATCAGTACTGCTCTGACACCAATTGTTCTGCCTACGGCTGCTCGGCACAGTCGTAGATCCGATTTCTTGCACGAACCTGGATGTTAATCCAGAAATATGAAGAACAAAGTATAGATGGGCGACACCTTAGGGCTTAAAGTTGGAACCAGAAAAAAAAGAGAGTTTGAGGAAGAAAAGATCTATATTCCAAAGCATTCTAATGAAACCCTAATACATCCTATGTATTTATACATAGCTATTAGGCCTGACCAAAAACTCCTCTGGCTAACCCAATACATGAAAGCACTCACCGAGCCATGTACATGTCTCATATGCTCTCATCCCCTTGATCTAAATCCGACCCATACATGAGTTAGCCCTCTTAAGACCCTATTGGACCAGGCCTTAAGACCCCCTTGGATTAGTCCCAATCCAAGACCAAACTGAAAACCCGAACAGTTCTTTTTGCACCCGTCGAGCCAGCTCGGCTCCTCGCTCAGGAGCCGAGCCAGCTCGACTGTGTCACGTCCGAAAACTATCTTCTGTCTGCCCGAGATAGCCGGCTCGGCTGTGCCCCGAGCCGACTCGATCTCAATCCGAGCTGGCTCGGCTGCGTATCCAAGCCAGCTCGCTTGTGTGCCAACCCCTGTCTTGGCTAATTCTGTTCCTTGGCTTTGGTCCTTTGCTCCACCTTGTGTCCTAGATTTCTAGAGCACCTACCAAGCTCCCTCAAGGTCCTCACACCTGAACCTCGAGACCCGTGCAAGGCTACATGCTGCCTTCACCTAGGACAACTCCTATCCTAGCCCTAGGACTCATGCTTATCCTAGTCTTCCGGAGCCGACACCCTGGCTCCTCCTGTGGCCTCCCAAGGCTTAGGAGCACCACACCAAATCCTATATTCAAAGCAAATCTTGACTTGTTGAAAGAAAAACAAGAACAGGATCAAATTAGGATGGCAATTTACAAGCAAAAGATAGCCCAGTACTACAATTCCAGAGTCAGGAGCAAAACATTTAGAATGAAAGATCTAGTACTTCGGTAAGCGGATATCTCACAGCCACAGAATCAAGAAAAGCTCACTTCGAATTGGGAAGGCTCTTATAAGATCGTAGAAATCGTTCGATCTGGAACTTATTACTTGAAGGAGCTTGGAGGGGCTGCACTCCCACAACCTTGCAACTCGGAAAATCTGCGAATGTGTTATCAATAACCACATTTTTAATAAAATTTTCTTACTTTAACATCCTTATCTTTGGTGCAAAACTATGCGATAGCAGGAAATTACCCAACTAAATCTCGTTCTCAAATGAAATTGAAGGCCTCCGGTTCTTAAACAAAAGGTTAACCTCATCTTAACGATGGTGAAGGCCTCCAATCCTTAAACAAGAGGTAACAGGAAGAGGCCCTCCCAATGGCCCTTTTGTGTCCCGGCAACTTTGTTAGGAACAGGAGGACCTTGTCCTAACGAAGGAAAAAACCAACTATATCAGGAACAGGAGGACCTCGTCCTGACGTAGAATTGAAGGCCTTCAGTTCTTAAATAGGAGGTTAACCTCATCTTAACAAGGGTGAAGGCCTCCAATTCTTAAACAGGAGGTAACAGGGAGAGGCTTTCTCAATGGCCCTTTTATGCCCCGATAACTTCGTTATGAACAGGAGAACCTCGTCCTAACGAAGGAAAAGGCCAACCACGTTAGAAACAGGAGGATTTCGTTCTAACGTGGAATTGAAGGCCTCCGATT
Organism: Cocos nucifera; assembly: GCA_006176705.1. Classification (NCBI taxonomy): domain Eukaryota; kingdom Viridiplantae; phylum Streptophyta; class Magnoliopsida; order Arecales; family Arecaceae; genus Cocos; species Cocos nucifera. The sequence continues at coordinate 747,540 of QRFJ01000554.1, forward strand.
CTTAAATAGGATGTTAACCTCATCTTAATAAGGGTGAAGATCTCCGGTTCTTAAACAGGAGGTAACGAGAAGAGGCCCTCTCAACGGCCCTTTTGTGTCCCGGCAACTTCGTTAGGAATAGGACCCCATCCTAACGAAGGAAAAAGCCAACCACGTCAGGAACAGGAGGACCTCGTCCTGACGTGGAATTGAAGGCCTCCGATTTTTAAACAAGAGGTTAATCTCGTCTTAACGAGGGTAAAGGCCTTCGGTTCTAAAACAGGAGGTAACAAAGAGAGACCCTCTCAACGATCCTTTTGTATCCTGGCAACTTTGTTAGGAGCAGGAGGACCTCATCCTAACGAAAGAAAAAGCCAACCATGTCAGGAACAGGAGGACCTCATCCTGACGTGAAATTGAAGGCCTCTAGTTCTTAAACAGGAGATTAACCTCGTCTTAATGAGGGTGAAGGCTTCCGATTCTTAAACAAGAGGTAACAGGGAGAGACCCTCTCAACGGCCTTTTTGTACCCCGGCAACTTCGTTAGGAATAGGACCTCATCCTAACGAAGGAAAAAGCCAACCGCATCAAGAACAAGAGAACCTCATATTGACATGAAATTGAAAACCCCACGGAGAATATGAAGGCCCCTGATTTCTAAAAGGGGAGAAGAGCAGGTTCCTACACTAGATCCAAGAGCCCTCGATCATAAACAAGGGGGACAAACTTACAAAATACCAGGCTAAGATTGTTGCTCCAAAGCAACCCAAATATCGAAGACAATGCAAGAAAAGGAATTTATCAATATTCAATCAAGACAACAGTGAAAAGCGAACAAAAGAAATATTGCTTCATTAAGATGGAATTCATTACAAATGGAGGTCTGCAAGACCGATTATTAAAAAAAAAAAGGCGAAGTCCTAGGAAGGAGGGCCCAAACCTTCAGACTTTGGACTACCACCCTCGGCCATTACAAGAGAATGCTTAAAATCATTAATTTTTTCTTCATACTCCTTCCATGCTGCCAAACTTTCGCAAAATAAATTTTTGGTCCTTCGACGGTCGTCTTCCAATTCTCTCAATCTCTTCCTCCGAACCGCCGATTTGGCCTCGACATCTTTCACAGTATCCTTTTGGTAGACCATCTGAATTTTCAGTTGTTGCAGCTCGGCTTTATCTTTTTCGTACACCATAGATAGGCTTTCCAAAGTGCCCCTCAAAGAAAGAATCTCTTCCGAATATCTACTCGAGCTAGCCTCAGTCCTATCCGCCAATCGCTTCCAAAGTCGGGCGATCTCATCATCAGCTTTCCGAACCGTCCGCTGGAGTTCGGCAATTTGATCGCTCCAGCCGAGCTCGTAGCTCTTGTATGTCTTTCGCCGCACGCAATTGATTCTAGAGCTCTCAAAATCTCTTAGACCGGTCCTAACCATATTCTTCTCGGTTAGTGGACCAGGCCGAACTCCCCTCTAACAGCCAAATCTTCTCTCTTGCTGCATTGAGTTCAACTTCGAAGGAGTTGATCTTGGCAGTCAATGCCCAGGACTTCTCACTAGCGCGCCCTTTGATCTCCTCAAGCTCTTTATTAAAATCTCTTTTTATTAATATAATCCATGGAATTCCTTTTATGTACTTGGCGAAGGCGAGTGATCTCAATCGTGGCCTCCGAATAATTCCTCTTCGACTTTTGAAGTTCATATTCTACCTTCTTCAACTTCTTTTTGGTCTGATGAACTTCCCTCTTCAAATTTCTGATAGTGGATTTTAGAGGAATGGCTTGAGGTAATGGCGTAGCCTTGGCAGACAATAGTGAATCATGGCTATGTTCACTAAAGGGATTCTCAGTAACAAATACACCACAGCACAAATGTAAAGGAAAGAAATTTGTTTTCATTACTTAAAATGTTTTAAGTACATGGAAGGTAGAAGAAAAAAAAAATACAGCCATCAAAAGTTTTCAACCTCTGAAGGTGGGGTGGCGGACAAGGTCGGCGCATTCTTGGCGATCTTGGGCTTCTTTGCAGGTTCGGAGGCAGCGGTAGCAGGCTCGGCAGTAGGAAGTTCGAAACCAATAGCTGAAGGTCCCGCTTCGTCGTCTTCAGGCTCCTCTACCAAAAAGTTGAGATCCATCTCCGGAAATTTCTTCACGATCCTTCTCTGGCAGATCTCGAATCCTTTGAGGAAAGCCTCCTGGGCAAAAGCAACTTTGATATCCTCCATCGCCTTAGAAGACTTGAAGACCTCGACAGCCTGCTCCCTCTCTGTACCAACCTCGTCCTCGACTTTTTTCCGTTTGTCCTCCTTCAAGATCAAGATGGCTCTCAATCCCACCAATGTTTGCTCCTCCCTCCGAAGTGCTTCTTGAAGGCACCCAACCTCGATAGAGTGAGCTTTTGCAGCTTTCCTCAAACGTTCGAGCTCGGCCTGGGTATTCTTAGCCTCCGACTGGGCCACTTGGATGGCTTTTGAAGATTCAGCTTTGCGAAGATTTGTTGCCTCCGCATGGGCATACAAATAATGCCCCAACCGCAAATAATAATATACAAGTCACGGCTCCGAAGTCCGTTAATGTTCATTCAAGCACAGGAGAGACTGATTACCTCGAGGAAGGCTGCAAAGGATTCTCTAATCCTCTCCTCATCGTTTGTCTGAACCATCCTCTCAAAAATGTATGGAAGGACACACCCCTCCATCAAAGGCTGGACGACCTCCCAATCGTCAAAACCATGCTCCTGGTTGGAGTGCTCACCGCCAGACTCTCCAACGCTCCTCCTGACTCTTTTGGCGGCAGCCCTCTTCTTTTTCTTCTCCACTACTCTCCCCCGCTCAGAAGGCACAGAAGTAGCAGCTTCGTTGGGCAAGGACGAGCTCGATGCAATTGCAGCGATTATTGAAGCAGGTGCAGCCTAGGTCGGCGCATCCGAGCTTGGATCTTCAAACCTTGCCCATTTTGATGACTCTCCTAAGCAGCGTTTTCTGAACCATCCCGAATCGGACCGGCGGAAAATCGGGACGGTTCCGGTGGAGAAAATGGTACACGCCAGTGCCGGGAAGAAAGAGAGGGAAACGGAGGTAGAGAGAGGAGAGGGAGAGGCCAACGGAAGCCGGTGGTGGCCCTCTGCAGTCGTCGGAGGGTGGCGCTGGCCCTTTGCGACCGCCGGAGGGCGGCAAAAACCGCCTGGCGGAGCTGCGGCTGCGAAACAATGGCGACCGCCCCTGTTCCTTCGTAAGTTTTTTTTTAAAAAAGCCAATGAATAGTGAAGCCAGCTATCGGTTTGTTGGCTTCACTTTTTTTTTGTTTTTAAAAAAATCCATGAAACAAGGGCGATCGCCCTTGTTTCATGCCGCGGAGCCACAGGAGGCGTTTACGGCGCCCGACGGCCACAGCAGCCAGTTGAAGGCCCTCCGACGGCCCTCCAAGGAACCTCCTTCTCTCTTTCTCTTCCTTTCTTTTCCTCTCTCTTTTTCTCTCCTCCCTCTGTCGGTTCGCGTCGATTCAATCCAGTACAGAACCATACGGAACCGTACCGTCGGTTGGCCAAAACGGCGACCGACACTGGAACTGAGAACCTTGCTCCTAAGGGACCGCCCTTTCTTTTGAGGGCTTTGATCCCTTTAGTCAACCGGTTCAATTTCTCCGGAGTCATCTCTGCAATAGTAGAAAAACTAAAATCAGAAGAAAGGGCAAAGCATGACTAACAAGATGTGAAAATCTACCGATCGGATTAAGGGGACTTAAACCAAGATTAAACAAGGTCTGGTCTTCTAGCAGATTGGATAATAGAGGAGCTCGGTAGTTTCTTAACTGACTCTTTCTAACCCGGGAGCTCGGCGGACGGAATCTCTCAACTGCCCCCAAGGAGGAAGCCCTAGTTCTAAAGAGGAATAATAGACAAAGAAAAACTTCCCCTTCTAGTTATGAATGGAAGAAGAGGCGTCTTTAAGCAACCCCTTCTTGCCGAACTGGGAGGACAGGTACCACCAATCCTTGGCGGTGGGATGGTGTTTGAAGATAAAGTAGTTGCGAAACAAGAAAATGGTAGGTCGGACCTCGGCCGCAATGCAGAGGGAGAGGAACCCTATGATAAACCTGAATGAGTTCGGCACCATGGAAGCGAAGGAAATGTTCAGAAATCTAAAAAGAGCTACAACAAAGGGAGGAATTGAAAGTTGAAATCCGACACGAAGAGCTTCGATGTACAAACAAAAATGACTCGAGCGAGGAGTGCAAGCTCGACCACTCAACCTAGGGAGCTCCAATTCGTACTCCGAAGGAACCCCGTACTGAATCCTTATCAAGAAAATGTCTTCAAAGCGCAGAGAGCAAGAAATGGTTTCGAGAATAAAGGTTGGATGAGGTACTTCTACGGGTTCGGCAGTTTCCTTAAGACTTGGGTTCAAGGAGCTCAGGTGGGCCAGACTCCTAGAACCGATCGACCAGGACTCTTCGGAAGACATTTGGATCAAACTTAAACTCAAAAAAGTGCCTAAAAATCAGAAAAATAAGCAGCAAAGTCTACAAAATACCAAGGACATGTAGGATTTGGTGTGGTGCTCCCAAGTCTTGGGAGGCCACGGGAGGAGCCAGGGTATTAGCTCCAGGAGATTATGACAGGCATGTGTCCTGGGGCTAGGACAGGAGTTATCTTAGATGAAGGCGGTGTGTAGCCCTGCATAGACTCAAGGTTCAGGTGTAGGAACCTTGAGAGGCTTGGTAGGTGCTCCAGAGACCTGGGACATAAGGTGGAGCAAAGGACCAAAGCCAGGAAAAGAATCAGTCAAGACAAAGGGCTGACATACAAGCGCGCTAGCTCCGATACGCAGTCGAGCTGGCTCGGGCTGAGATCGAGTCGGCTATCTCAAATAGACAGAAAATAGGGTTCGGACGAGACGCAATCGAGCCAACTCGGCTACTGACAGAGCCGGCTCGACGTGGCGAATAGAACTGGACGGAGTTTTCTGTTTGGTCTTGGATTGGATTTAATCCAAGGGGTCTTCGGGCCTGGTCCAATAAGATCTTAAGGAGACTAACTCATGTATGGATCGAATTTAGATCCAAGAGATGAGAGCATGGGAGATATATGTACATGTGCTCGGTGAGTGCTTTCATGTATTGGGTTAGCCTATGGGATTTGGGTTTATAGGGTTATGTGATGTGACAGAAACCCTTGGGTATATAAATCTAGGTATTGTAATCTTTACAAGAAAGAGTGGAATCAATACAGAGCTTTTCTCCCTAACTCTCTCTTCTCTCTTCTCTTTGGTTCCAACTTTAAGCCCTAGGTGCCGCCAATCTACTTTGTTTTTTTTCATATTTCTGGATTAACACCCAGGTTCGCGCAAGAGATCGGATCTACGACTGTGGTTCCGAGCAGCCGTAGGCAAAACACTTGGTATCAGAGCAGTACCGATTGTTCCAACAAGTGGTATCAAAGCCCAGTTGAGCATGAAAGAGGAAGAAGATCAGGTTTCAGCAGAGATCAGCAGCAACGTTCAAATCTAAGATTTCCTCCAGACTTCGTGAGGAAGGAAGAGATCACAGGGCTGCTGTCCACCATCCCTAATCAAGGTATTTTTTTCAGATCTACCTGTTTGCTATTTTTGATTCGGTTCGATCATGGAGAACAGCAGATTGAAAGTGGATTTTGAGAAGTTGGATGGAAAGAAAAGTTTCACAATGTGAAAGGTTAGGATGGAGGATCTACTGGCTCAAATGAGACTGGATTCAGCCTTGGAAGATAGGTCAGAGAAGGTAACAAACAAGGAGTGGGTGTCCTTGGAGAAATGAGCATATGCCACGATTAGGACTTATCTGATAGATAAGGTGCAGTATGACGTGTTGGAGGAGAAGACACTCAAGGGTTTATGATCGAGGTTACATCAGTTGTACATAGGGAAGAATATGTGTAACAAGTTGGTACTGAAGAAGCAACTATATAGCCTCCGAATGCAAGAGGACGAGAATGTTGCGGGACATATTCAGCGATTCGATCGAATGAGCATGAATTTGCTCAACATTGGGATGGATCTCGAAGAGGAGGACAAGAGTTTACTACTGCTATGTTCGCTATCCAGGAGCTTCGATCCGTTGGTAACGACGCTACTATATAGTAAGGAGACACTGGTGTACAAGAAGATCGTATCAGTGCTAAGGTCCAACGAGCAGTGGGAACGGATGACGAAGAGGGAGGTCTTTTAGAAAAGTCTCGTGGTGTCAGAGAGGCCCAGGCAAGGGAAGAAGAAGAGTCAGCAAAGTGATAGCAAGAGATCCAAGAGATGCTTCAAGTGTGGTGAAGCAGAGCACTTTAAGCGGAAGTATCCACTTTGAAAGAAGTGCAAGGAAGGAGAAAACTCGGATTCCATTGTTTCAGTCGCTGAAAATGAAGAGTCGGATGAGCTCTTGGTAGTTTCGGAGGAGCCCATAGGGTGCGGTGTATCCTGGATGGCTTTGAATGGATCTGCGGAGCACGGAGGGTCCAAAGGGGCGGCGATGGTGTTCGAAGTGCAGCAGCAGACCCAACAGTGCAGCGTTGGATGGTTGGCCTTGGGGGACTCGATTATAGAGTCAGCTTCTACGGCATCAGGGGACTTCGATTTCAGGTGGAGCATCGAGCAGAGGTGGTTTCATAGATGGAGAGAGATGTTACATGAGTTCAGAGCAGAGTGCAAGAGGACCAATATCCTAGCACCAACACCGAAGATACACAGTTCCAAATGAAGCAGCACGTGCGGGAGGACCGACGAAGTTCTGAGGAGACTGTCAGGATATGCAACGAGTGCCAGCATAGAATTGCAGCAAATTCTCCAGGAAAGTCCAGGACAGTCGATGCGACTGCTAAGCAGAAGGATGCTTACAACTCCAAGGATGGTGCATAGAAGCAAGCCAAAATCTTCAGCGGTAGAGGCGGTCATCCCAAAGGCCTTAAAGGGAGCTCGGCAACTGAAGAAGGACGGTAGTGGCAAGGTGTGCACAAAAAGCTGTCAGAGTATGCAGCGACAGCGGAATCGTATAGGAGAACATTGCCAGATGTGCCAAGGCTTGGGCGCACCAAGATGGAGATTATATGATTTGGTGTGGTGCTCCCAAGCCTTAGGAGGCCACGGGAGGAGCCAAGGTGTTGGCTCTGAGAGACTAAGATGGGTATGAGTCCTAGGGTTAGGACAGGAGTTGTCCTAGGTGAAGACGGCATGTAGCCCTGCACGGACTCAAGATTCAGGTGTGAGGACCTTGAGAGACTTGGTAGATGCTCCGAAGACCTGGGACACAAGGTGGAGCAAAGAACCAAAGCTAGGAGAAGAATCAACCAAGACAAGGGGCTAACACACAAGCGGATTAGCTTGGATACGCAGTCGAGCTGGCTCCGACTGAGATCGAACCGACTGTCTCAAATAGACAGAAGACAAGATTCGAACGAGACGTAGTCGAACCAACTTGACCACTGACAGAGCCAGCTCGACGGTAACGAACAGAACTGGACGGAGTTTTCTGTTTGGTCTTGGATTGGATTTAATCCAAGAGATCTTAAGGCCTAGTCCAATAAGATCTTAAGGGGACTAACTCATGTATGAGTCGGGTTTAGATCCCGAAAATGAGAGCATAGGAGACATGTAAATGAACTCGGTTAGTGCTTTCATGTATTGAGTTAGCCTAGGGGAGTTTTTCAGTTGGGGTTTGGGTTTATTAGGATTATGTGATGTGACAGAAACCCTTGGATATATAAACCCAGGTATCGTAATCTTTACAAAAAAAGGTGAAATCAATACAGAGCTTTTCTCCCTAACTCTCTTCTCTTTTTTCTCTCTGGTTCCAACTTTAAGCCCTAGGTGCCACCCATCTACTTTATTTTTCTTTATATTTCTGGATTAACACCCAGGTTCGCACAAGAGATCGGATCTACGACTGTGATTCCGAGCAGCCGTAGGCAGAATACTTGGTATCAGAGCAGTACCGATTGTTCCAACAGGACAGATGGTAAACTCTCCGAAAGAAACTGAAAGGACGAGAAATGAAAAGCATAGAAATGCTGAAAGGAAGTTTCGGAACTAATTTAAGTTGGTTGAAGATTTCAGGAAGACGATCGGCGGGACGGAAAGAGAACGGAAAGGCATTGATGACCAGTGAAAATCGCTGGAGAAGTTGAAATGGAGCTCTCGGGCAGGAAGGAAGCGAGAGACGGAGGACCAGGGAAGAAGAAAACCTAGATCAAAATGAAAAGTCGAAGGAAGAGAAGGAATTTAAATAACCAAAGAAGGTCAGAGGCGGTTATGATGACAGACCCTCTCCACCCAATCCTCACTTGCCACGTGTTCCACTCATCATGGCAGTGGCTGATGGCTGATAGGGTTTTAATGGCTCCATACCTCGAGCACCACTTCGGCGGGAATTACGAACACCTATCTTTTCAAGTCGTTTGATATTTAAAAAACTTCAGCGCCAGTGCAAATAACGCCAAACTTTACATCTTACGAAGGCAGGAAGTCAGAAAAAAACTTCGACGGTCGCAATTTTTGTACTTCATTCGAACTTTGAACTCGAGAGTAGGACTAGTGTTGGGGATAAAGTAGGTCCTGCCGAAGTTCAACAAGATGTCCGATCTCGTTATGATTGCATCTGGAACTATGACAACCATGACTGAACTTTAACCAGGCTATGTTTCTACTCCAGTCCATTTTAAGAAGGTCGACCTCTAACTCATGTGTGCCAAACGATCTTCTTAACTATAATTATCAGCTCTTTCAGCTAACTGCCGAACCCATAAGGCACCATGGACTTCGTCCGGACGAACTTGAACAATGAAAGTAGTTGTCTTCCGATAGACAGCAGGACTTCCAAGTAGCGAATCCCAGCATAGTCCAACCCGGCCGACATAGAAGATAGCTGAACTCCTTCCTTCAGGCCGAATTTCTTCATACAATTGACAGATCCCGCCGATCTCATGTTAAGGACCTTGGACTAGCAGAACTCCACCTCAGTCAAACTTCTATACCCCACTATGAATGGCAGACCTTGGCACTCCTATATCAAGAACTTTGGGTGTACGAACTAAAGTTAGCAAAAGAACTTCATCACCAGCATAAGTCCGACTTCCCCTCCAGAAGGCCTGGCCACAATCCTAATCAATGAGTCCGCCGTCCTTTTCAACCTTCAACCCAAAACAGTTATTCGCTTGCGGACGATCTTGAAGGTAGCTGAACTTTCGAAAGCGGTTGAAACAACACCATCAAGAAGCTCTGAATCTCAGTACTCACCCGCCCTCAACTCTCAGTCAATCTTAGATTCCTGGTGTCCCGATCGAACTTCTTTGAGAAAAATCGGATAGTAGTTCTCATCAGAGAGCCTATTATCCCCTTACTAGTCATCAGTTTGAATGTCTATACCTATACTCGACCGACCTTCAAGTTTGGCCAGTCCGACTTCTAGTTCAACACCTCAAACATGAACTGCCTACCATTAAGCACAAACGTCTCTGACCTCTCATCCAAACTTCAACCAATGATTTCCAACCGACTAACAAGTCGCGATAAAAGACAGCTACTCTCTGTAATAAACTCCACGTGGCCCGAACGGCCCACTAGCAAACGATTACGATAGTCACCATCATTTTGTTACGAGCTCCGCCTATATAAGAGACCCTTCAGATACACTTCTCTCTAAGCTCTCCTTTCTACTCTTAACTCCTGCATACTCCATTTCTGATGGCCAAAGAGCTAACTTGATCGTCGGAGGATCCTGTCGGAGCCAACTCTAGCCTGTCAGGCCCGAGATCACATTGATGACTCCAGCCATCAACCGATTACTGTTGTTATCCTCATCGGGCTGGCGTTGAGGGTGCTCTTCAGGTCTTTGGCCCACTGCTTCCAAATATACTTTCCAAGGTAGCCTCTCTAGATGAAAGCCTCAATCTCATCTTTCAATTGGAAGCATTGCTCGATATCGTAACCATGGTCATGACAAAAGTAGTAGTACTTTCACTTGTTCCATGGAGTCGATAGAGTTTTCAATGATGGTGGTCGGCGAAGATACTCTTTGCCCTCAATCTTCATAAGAATATGAGCTCGAGAGGCAGTCAGTGGGGCATAGTTGTTATAACATCGAGGGGGACTCTTCTACCTCCGAGCTTTCACTAGTCAAGAGGAATCTGCTTCTCTAGTGTTCGGGCATGTCCTTTCGCATGCGCTTCTTCTTCTTAAGAACTCGCCCTCTTCTTATCGATGCACCATCCGGCCCTCTTTAGCCTACATGTACTTGCGTGCCCGAGCTACGAGGTCGGCGTAATCTCTTGGATATTTCTTATCAAGAAAAAAAAATGAGATGCTCATTGTGGATGCCTCGCTTCAAAACTGACAAGGCGATGGCTTCATCCAATCCGCGCACTTCCAATGTGGACATGTTGAAGTAGGCCACAGTCGCGCAGGAATTCTCCCTAGTCCTGATGAAAGGAGAAGAGGTTGTCCGAAATCCTAGGCTAGACTCGGTTGTTGCCAAAATGAGCAACTAACTAGCATCCGAGTTGCTTGAAAGAAGAGATGGACCCTAGTTGGAGTCCGAAGTACCAAGTCGGTGCTGCCTTCTTTAGAATTGCTGGGAAGGCAAGGCAGAGTAGGGCATCCCAAGCATCCTGGAATATCATAAGGGCCTTGTAGCCCTCCGGATGATCTAAGGGGCCGATGGAGCCATCATATGATTCCACCATCGGCATCTTGAACCGACTTGGAATCGGCTCATAGAGGATGGAGCGAGTGAAGCATGGCCGAGAGCTGAAGCCAAGGGCCTCATTGCCCTCTCTGCGGCCCATCCAAACCTCAGCCAGTCAATGCTCGATCTCTTGGACCTTCTGTTCGAGGCCCTCCTCCCAACAGGATCTTTCAGGCCGAGGAGAGTAACCCTCAGTCAAATCCCCACTGGAAGAGGCAGGGGATTGCCGATGTCGTCTGCGATGGACGGACCCATGGTGGGATGGCGATCGCTGATCAGATGAGATCAATCGATGTGTTCTGCGTGGCAGATTCTCCAGAACTGGTGGCTGTCCCTAGATGGTAATGCCTAGGGAATAGACTAGGGAAGTAGCCGCTGCTCCACAACCTGCTGCAAGTGTTGGACTGCATTGGTCAATGCCTAAACCTAGTGGACCAGGTCACCAAACTGTTAGGGGTCCGCTACCATGGGCGGCTGCGCCGGTTCTACAGGACCATGAGAAGTGGACGATTGGGTGACTCAGCCTCGACTCCACCAAGTCGATTGTCAACGGGAGGCGACGAAGTGGTTTCATTGAGGCATCCTCTCTCTTTCCTCAATGGGTTGCTAATGTGGTCCTTCCTCTAATGCCAGACTATTGCATCAAGGCTCCGGGATGCTAACAAGGTTGTAGAGAGGGCGCCGACTCCAGTGTAGGATAGGATGTCGAAAAACTACAAAAGAAAATTGACACATCGGGAGTTCTCCAGTGAGGGATCCTCCGATGCCTAAGTTAGCTAAAGCTTAAGCATAGTGGAAAAAAGAAAAGAGAATGGGCTTTTTGAGTAGCCTGTGTGCTTTAGGCTTACCTCCTAGGTCCCCTTTTTACATCTTTATATAAAAAATTGTCGAAGTTTGTTATGCCTTGGTCTGTAGACTGTTAGAATATGGCCATCCGATTTGTTAGTCATGAACACCTGTTTAAATTGTTAGTCATGGGCGCCTGTCAGACCCACATTCTGGAGCACGTTAGAAGATCCAACAATCACCCACATGGTCAAATGGGCGGATTGAAGTTGGTGCACGATCAAGGAGTCACCCTAGATGTATCTATATCAAGGCCGATCGTAGGAACTTATCCCTGTCATTAGTGAGATTCCAACCTGAAGGTCGGTCAGTATCCGAGCGTAGGGTCGGACGAAAGTCAATAAAGATTGCTTTGTCCTCGATCACAGCATGATTATCTGACCAACGTCGTCAATGATGTGGATGATCAGAACATACATTGGAGGATGAGCCTTGAGGATCATAGCCCAGGTGGTTTGGTTCCGTAACACATCCCAAACAAATGCAACAAAAGGAATCACAATCTTCAAGCATATATCATCTGTGTGAACTAAGCAATAATTAGCTAATAGATCATAATAACAATTAAAATGTACACCAAGAAACAAGAGAACAAGATTCTTACATGGATAACTCTAGTGAGGAAAATTCCATGAAACCCAGACCGGAGCAACCATCCACTATCTGCAAATGATGGGATTACGGTGTTCTATAGAGCAAGCCAAGGATCACGACATCAAGATAACACCTATTTTGAACCACAATCCTCTCTAGGGCAAATTAGAGGACAACAAAAGGCAACACATCTTCGCATATACAAGAAATATCCTCACCAAACAAAGGTGGATTTGAACATACAAGGTTTTGAAATGGATTCGCCCACATGGAGTTTTCACGACCATTTCAAGAAAAATGATACCGACTTGGGGATGGCAAGAACCGACATTGACTTGCTGAGGGATCTTCAAAAAAGAGGGGGGGGGAATCTTCCTTTACTTTCTTCTTTCAAAAAAAACTCTTCCCAAAGGTATGAGGTCACCAAGGTCCCCCAGAAAAGGGAAGTTTCTCCCAAAGAAGAGATCTCTCTCGATTCTCTCGATCTCACAAGCCTTAATATCTTCCTCCAGTTCTACGTAACTCAGCGCAATATAACACTCCAGCTGCTCATCTCCCGTCTTTAAAAACAATGTTTGGACCATCAAGAACCCTCCCAAGATCCCCCTTTGCTTTGAGCAAAACGTACCCTCCCGAGATCGAGATCGAGATCTAGTGAAATCCCCAGTTCTAAATGCACATGAGGAGCGAAGGTCTCCTAGAAATTTTGTTCTGACTCCCCATTCCCAAAATCTAAGCTGGAAAGCCCCAATCATACAGAGATATGTTCACCTGAAACTGAAAAATATCATACGCAACTAATTTACATTCTTCAGCTAAAAAGGCGTTTGCAATTCATCCTCTTATAGAACATGATATAGCTAACAGCCTATCTATACATCGATAGAAATAGAAAGATGCGAGAATAATTCTAAGAAAAAGGAAGGGAGAGAACGAGAGAGAAGCACCAGTGGAAGGCTTTCATGGGTTGGATGAGGGAAACGAGGTTGGCGTAGCCCTTGATGAGCTTCTCCACCCTCTCCGGTGAGATGTCGTCTTTGAACTTGGCCAGGAGCACGTGCTTCACCACCCCCTTCGCCTGCTCCATCTCCTCTCTTCTCCCTCCCTCCACCATTATCTCCTCTGAACCTCTTATAACGTGCCCTCAGGCGAGATCAAGGTCAGGTCGACCTTTTTCGTTCCCATTTAACGATAAAAATATATAAAAAGGGAAATTCGTATCCGGGCTTCAGCATAAAATTTTAGTGCGAGAAAATTCTTAGAACTTCTCGACCTCTTTGATAGCATATTCTTTTTGGCGTAATTCCAGATGGAATAAAGGTTTATTCCATTTTATTCCCTCAAACACCATAAAATCGGGCCACTCTAGTTTATTAATTCCCGTCAACTACTTCTAACCCTTGAATACATATTCCATGGTCAACCATGGAATTAGGTATCCTCAAATTTTTTTGTTCCCGAAGTAACTGTATCATTTATGAAAGCGGAAACATAGGGGGTGAAACTCTATCTATTGCAATTTTTATCCTTCATCTTTACGCCGCAGCCATTGCTCGCCACATTTTATCTTCTTAATGGGTCAAAATCATTCGCAGGCCTCATCTCCTCCATCCCCTCCACCGCATCCCTTACTACCTCTGTTCTTCTCTCGTTCTGCTCTAATCCAATGATCCTTTCTATTTTCTTTCAACTACCTTCGATATAGCATTGAAACTTCTTGCTTGATTGTGCTATTTTATTATGATGTGTCAGGAGCCTTATATCAATTAATAAGCCCTGTGAATGTTGCTCTATGTTTACTTCTTGATTTTTTAGAATGTTGCTGTCTTATATATATGTACACACACATATATATATACATCCATATATACGCATCCATATATATATATACACACATGTATATATACATATATATATAAATATACATATATACATGTGTATATATATATATGTATATATATATATATATATTATTGGTGTAGAATCTGATTGACGTTGGATCGAGCGGGAGTTGAGGAAGAAGAGGTCGCCGTCGGTGATCTACAAAATAAAGTTCCATTTGGAGTCGGTGGTGGTGGCTCCGGCAGGACTCTCCGATGATCAAATCAGCTCTTCTGGCCAATAGAAATAGAGTACTCAGGCAAAAATTCAGTAGAGTTTTGAGAAAAAGAAGAAAACTTAGAGAAAATATATCTGGAGGATTCTTTTTTATAGATAGAGCTTATCGTAACCGTCCGATAGTGGGTCGCTCGGAGCCATATGAAGTTTGTTACGAAGAGAGATATCCGTTGTTGTGATGTGACCGTTCAGAGTGGACCGCTCGAAATCACGTGAAGTTTATTATGGAAAGTGGTGTCCGTTGCCATGAAGTGGCCGTTCATTGAGATTTAATAATCGAAGTTTGGAGGAAGCAGGCGTTGGTTGGTGAAGAGCTTTGACATACATCAATTTCAGGAAAGTTCGAGCTCCTAAAGGAAACATGCCTAGAGGAGATCATCCAGGAGGAATGCTAGTTGAAATCTAAAAGTAATCTACTGGAGGAATCCGGATAGAGTTCGACTGATGGAGAAGTCTAGAAGGAGTCCGACTGATGGAGAAGTTCGATCGAAGGAGAAGTCCGAAAGGAGTTAGGCTCCTAGAAGGATTCGAAAGGAGTTCGGCTCCTAGAGGAATCTGACTGAAGGAGAAGTCCGAAAGGAGTTTGGCTCCTGAAGGAATTCGAAAGAAGTTTGGCTTCTTGAGGTATCCGACTAAAGGAGAAATCCAAAAGGAGTTTGACTCCTAGAGGAACTTGACTAAAGGAGAGATCCAGAATAAATTTGACTCCTAGAGGAATCTGACTGAAGAAAAAATTTGGAAGAAGTTTGGCTTCTGAAGGTATCCGACTGAAGGAAAGATTCAGAAGGAATTCGGCTCCTATAGAAATCCGACTGAAAGAGGAGTCCGAAATAAATTCAGCTCCTGAAGAAATTTGACTGAAGGAGAAATTCGAAAGGAGTTCAACTCTTGGATGAACTTAACTGAAGAAGAAGTTTGAAAAAAATTCAGCTGGGGTTCGATCATTGGAGGAGTTCAACTACTAAATAAGTTCGACCGTTGGAGGAGATCGACTGGGGTTCGGTCGCTAAGGAGAGAATTTTTGCTTGAAGCTCTTCCATGATTACCGACTACATTAGGCTAAGCATCAGATTGGACTTCAACGGGAGCGGAGTTTATCTCCAATATAAGTCCCCCCATTCTCGAGTTCAAAATTCGAAGGAAGGGAGTATAAAAAATGCAACTGCCAAACTCCTTTTCCGGGCTCTACAATCGTTGAGGTTGAAGCTCGAGGGAGATCTTATTTTTAGCCGAGGTTGAAGTTAAAGCTGAAGCTCGGAGGATATCTTATCTCCAATCGAGGTTGAAGAGATCTTATCTCCTATTAACGTAGAAGCTCGGGAGAGATCTTATCTCCAGCCGAGGTTGAAGTCGAAGCTAAATCTCGGGGGAGATCTTATCTTCAATCGAGGTTGAGGGAGATCTTGTCTCCTATTGATGCAGACATTGGAGCTCGAAGGAGATCTTATCTTCAGTCGAGGTAGAAGGAGATCTTATCTCCTATTGATGTAGACATTGAAGCTCAGAGGAGATCTTATCTCCAATTGAGGTTAAAGAAGATCTTTTCTCCTATTGATGTAGATGTTGGAGCTCGGAGAAGATCTTATCTCCAGTCGAGGTTGAAGGAGATCTTATCTCCTGTTGACATAGAATTTGAAGCTCAGAGGAGATCTTATCTTCAGTCGAGGTTGAAGAAGATCTTATCTTCTGTTAATGTAGACTTTAAAGCTCGAAAAAAATCTTATCTCTAGCCGAGATTGAACGAGATCTTATCTCCTATTGACGTAGGCTTTAAAGCTCGGAGGAGATTTTATCTTCAGTTGAAGTTGAAGGAGATCTTATCTCCTATTGATGTAGACTTTGAAGCTCGGAAGAGATCTTATCTCCAGTCGAGATTGAAGGAGATCTTATCTCTTGTTGACGTAGAGGCTTGGGAGAGATCTTATCTTCAGCCGAGGTTGAAGTCGAAACTGAAGCTGAAGCTCGGAGGAGATCTTATCTTCAATTGAGATTAAGGAAGATCTTGTCTCCTATTGATGCAGACATTGAAGCTCGGGGGAGATCTTATCTCTAATCGAGATTGAAGAAGATCCTATCTTCTGTTGATGTAGAAGCTTGGAGGAGATCTTATCTCCAATCGAGGTTGAAGGAGATCTTATCTCCTATTGACGTAGACTTTGAAGCTCGGAGAAGATCTTATCTTTTGTCGAGGTTGAAGGAGATCTTATCTCCTATTGATGTAGGCTTTGAAGCTTGGAAAAGATCTTATCTCTAGTCGAGGTTGAAGGAGATCTTATCTCCTATTGACGTAGAAGCTCGAGGGAGATCTTATCTCCAACCAAAGTTGAAGGAGATCTTATCTCCTGTTGATGTAGACTTTGAAGCTCGGGAGAGATCTTATCTTCAGTCGAGGTTGAAAGAGATCTTATCTTCTTTTGACGTAGACTTTGAAGCTCGGGGGAGATCTTATCTCCAGTCGAGGTTGAAGGAAATCTTATCTCCTGTTAACGTAGAAGCTCAGAGGAGATATTATCTCCAGTCGAGGTTGAAGGCCTTCGACTTGCTCATGTTAGGACGAGGTTCTCCTTCTATTCCTAACAGGACCAACTATTGATTGCTTCTTCCCTATCATCACATAGTTTTTGCACCAAGAAACAATAATACTGCAATAGAGTTTTATTGAAAAAAAATTATTGGTAGTACATCCTCAGATTTTCTGAATTCAAAGGTCGTGGGAGCATTATTCCTTCGAGCTCCTTTAGACGATAAGTTCCATACCGAACGATCTTCTCTATTTTAGACCAGCCTTCTCGATTTAGGACAAGCTTCCCCTAGCTTTGAGGTTGAGAGATGGCAGCTCGCCGAAGCACTAAGTCCCCTAAAGATAGAGTTGATGATACCGAGAGGCGGTCAATCTCCTTATTGTTCCTCCCTTATTGGTAGTTCTAGCTATGGTAGCACTCTTGACTAATCTTCTCTTGCTTCAGATTGGCATCTGAGGAATCGATCTAGCTAGCCTCTCCTGATGAGCTCCTCGATTTGATCTTGGAGCTGAATGCATTCTTTAGTATCGTGGTCGTGGTCACGATAGTAGAGGTAGTACTTGCTTGGATCGTGCTTGTTTGGGAGAGATCATAATTCTTCTGATCTTGGTAGCTAATTCTTAATTTTCATCAAAACTTGAGTTTTAGGCACATTAAGGGGGCGTAGTTGTGAAACCTTCTAGAGGGAAGGCTTCTTCGCGCCCTTCTGTCAAGGTTTCTTTGATGACGAGCTCGAAGAAGAATTCGGGCTTGCCTGCGCTCGGGGGGAGTCCGTAAGCATCGCTGAACTTCATTCGGCCTTCCATCAGCTGCGGGTTTACTAGACTCATCCGTCTGTCGCTCTCCTACAGCTTCTTCATTCTTCAACTTGAAGGCTTCTTTCGTATGGACATATCTCTCGGCCCGGGCTAGTAGATCGATAAAGTTCCTAGGATACTTCTTTTCTAGGAAGAATAATAAATCATTCTTCCGAAGGCCATCCTTGAGTGCGGCCATTATAATAGATTGGTCCAGATTTTGGACCTCCAAAGTATTAGATATGTGTGTCCTAGAAGCCAGAATTGGCTAACACTTGTAATACACTTCTAAGGACAAAATTATAATTTTGACTATAAATAATAAAATGGGTTATTTTCTATCACATATGTGTATTTAGTGTCTGTGATACATCCTTTGAGTTAATGGTAATGATAATTCTTATTTTCAAGAGTTGAAAATTTAAGACAAGAATTTTCATTATTAACTCATAAAATGCTCCTGACCGTAGGATTATCAAGAGGATGGTGATTGATCCGGAAGGTTAGTGTACAATCGCTTCTTTATAGTAGATGAGTCTTGAGTCTATGGTGTAGAGACATCGGAGCGAGAGTACAGATACTCGTTAGAGAATGAGGGCAATGAGCGTGACCACCTCGAGTAGTCATAAGGAAGTCTACCTTCTCGTCGATGACTGACTCGAAGCTGCAGTGGTGTGTCTGGTTCTTTGACCTGAGGTGCATCGATAGTTCACCTTGAGGGTGTTATAGTTTGACTACACCATGACTCGGTCTCCTAGCCATTCGAAATCCTGAGGTGTATGTTGGCTATAGCATGTTCATTGTAGGAATTGGATTGCACCAAGATGGAATCTATCTACCTCGGTGGATGAGGAGCAGCCCTATGATGATCATGAGAATCAAGTCCATAAGCCCATGGCCATGGCAGAGAGTGAAATAATAGAAAGAGTTTCTATTAAGGTTTTCACATCGGACTTGAATCGAATGATTAAATCATATGATAGAAATTAGGGTTTGACGAGTTCACCTTAACCCTAATCTGATCGGAGCTCAAGATAGAAGAACTTAATCACACAAGTAGCTGCACCAAGAGGTTCATTTTCAGTTTTGATGGATTGCCACCATATACTGCTAGGTGTCACTGGTGGATTTTGGGAGCAATTAGAATGATTTAGATGATCGATCATTCTAGTTGTCTGAATCAGAAGAGTTCTGATCCATCGGAAGGAGTTTCGATAATGTTGATGATGGGGATCACGACATATCCCATTACCATACAGAATTGAACCTAATTGGGTCATACAAATAAGGGTTTGGATCTGGATATCATCAATTGGATTAATCCAGTTCAATTGATTTGAATTAGATTCAATTAGGTTCAAGAAAATCGTGCTAGCACATGAATGAACCTAATGAAGGGAAATCCTGATTTCCCGGACCAGGTTCGTTCAGATCTGATCAGATCAAGAGATATATTTCAAAAAAAATTTTCTTTGATCCTAATCAAATCTGAGATATTTTAGATCTGATTATTATTATTTTAAAAATAAAATGAAATCTAGATAAATTAAATCAAATTTAATTTATCTTGATATGGGTAATCCTATTATCCGTTGATGATCCTGTATGCAGCGGAAGGTTCTGGATCTAGCCATGCAAGTGCCTGGCCTCTACCGATATCCACTCGGGCTGGATCTGGAGATCCTCTTCTTCTCTATCACATCTTCAGAAATCAGATTTGGATCTGATCTGGAGGATTTTCAAAATTTCTTTTGAAGATCAGCAGTCGTCCTTTGCAGCAGTGCAGCCTTCTAGCTTTCACTCGCCTTTCTTTGATCTGGATCGCACCAACCAATCTCCAAAACTCTTTTGAACGTGGAGAGGAGAGGGAGAAGGTGGGTTTGGCATGGAGGAAGAGGGGAGAGGCAACCTTGGGGCATGGGGAATTGTGATTCAATCAATCACTTCCTAATTACACCTTGAGTTGGGCGCAGGGTCTTATTTATAGACTAACTATGATCCAACTCCTCTTCTTCCCAACCAATCACAACTCTTTGTGAAATCAGATCTAAATCTGATTGGTGGGAATAGTCCCCTAGATTCCTCCTTAGAGGGTACCTAAGACCAGTCAAAGTTGGTTCTTAAGAGAACTCTAATTGGAATCCAAAAAGGAGATGGAATTTCTGTCCAACAGAACTCCTAGGCGCCTCCAACTTGGGCACACGCCTAGGGTGGCATGCACCCTCCTCCTTACCAGGTTCTGGTAGAGGGACAGGCCCCCACCAGCTCTCTAATAGGTGCGTAACATGTGGTCAAAAGTCAAAATGTCAGTGGTCAACATTTGATCAGTCAAAGGTAGACTTTTGACCAAAGTCAAAGAACAAGAAATGGCAGATGACCAAAAATGGCAGGTAATGTCTTACAAAATAAGACAATCTTTTCTAACTTAGACAACCTTCAATCAAACCATATGAAGGCCTCTGATTGAGCACAAACTCCTTTGGCTCAGTCAGGACAACTTATTTATGATAGCAAAAAAAGAACGTTAGGTTCAATCGAGTGCTAGCACAAATTTCCTTGAACCTAATTGAATCTCATTCAGATCAATTGAACTGGATCAATTTAATTGATGATCACCAGATTCAAACCCTTATTTGTGTGACCCAGTTAGGTTTAGTTCTATATGGTAATGGGATATGTCATGATCTCTATCATCGACATCATCGAAACTCCTTTCGATGGATCAGAACTCTTCTGATTCGAACAGCTAGAATGATCGATCATCTAAATCATTCTAATTGATCCCAAAATCCATCAGTGACACCTAGCAGTATATGGTGGCAATCCATCAGAGCTAAATGTGAACCTCTTGGTGCAGCTACCTATGTGATTAAGTCCTTCTATCTTGAGCTTCGATAAGATTAGGGTTAAGGTAAACTCGTCAAACCCTAGTTTCTGTCATATGATGTAATCATTCGATTTGAGTCCGATGTGAAAATCTAAATAGAAACTCTTTCTATTATTTCACTCTGCCATGGCCATGGACTTCTGGACTTGATTCTCATGATTATCATAGGGCAGCTCCTCTACCACCGAGGTAGATAGATTCCATCTTGATGCCATCCAGTTCCTACAATGAACATGCCATAGCCAACATACACCTCAGGATTCCATATGGCTAGAAGATCGAGTAATGGTGTAGTCAAACTATAACACCCTCAAGGTGAACTATCAATGCATCTCAGGTCAAAGAACCAGATATACTACTGCAGCATCGAGTTAGTCATTGACGAGAAGGTAGACTTTCTAATGACTACTCGAGGTGGTCACGCTCAGTGTCCTCGTTCTCTAACGAGTACCTGTACTCTCGCTTCGATGTCTCCACACCGTAGACTCAAGACTCATCTACTAAAGAGAAATGATTGTACACCAACCTTCCGGATCAATCACCATCCTCGTGATGATCCTATGTTCTGGAGCATTTTATAAGTAAACAATGATTATTCATATCTTAAATTTTCAACTCTTGAAAATATGAATTATCATTACCATTAACTCAAAGGATGTATTATAGATACTAAATACACATATATGATAGAAAATAATCCATTTTATTTATTATAGTCAAAATTATAATTTTGCCCCTAGAAGTGTATTACAAGTGTCAGCCAATTCTGGCTTCTAGGGCACATATATCTAACAATCTCCCACTTGTCCTAAAGCCAATTGGCTACAAGTCTAAGTCCTATCTTCTTAAGGTGGACTTCGATCTTCTGCTGACCCAATGGCTTTGTAAGTAGGTCTGCCACATTGTCTATAGAGTTGACTCTCTTGACCTCGACATAACCCTTCTCGAGGTAATCATGGATGAGGTGGTATCACCGCTCAATATGCTTGGATTTTTGGTGAGACCTCGGCTCCTTAGCAAGGGCTATGGCGCCATTGTTGTCATAGTATAGAGGAATGGCATCTGATGACATTACTCCGATTTCTACAGCAAACTTCTTGTACCAGAATGCTTCCTTTGCAGCCTCTGATGCAGCGATATATTCTACTTCTATGGTGGAATCTGCTATAACGGTTTGCTTGGAACTCTTCCAGCTAGACACACCACCATTGCACACAAACAGACTCCCAGATGTCGACTTTCGATCATCTATATATGGACATGAAAATCTGAGTCTGTGTTATCCCTGGACTTGGAGTTCTTCCATTACCAAAGACCAACATCATATCCTTAGTTCTTCTTAAGTACTTAAGGATACATTTCACAGAAGTCCAGTGTTCTTCACCTAGATTTGACTGATATCTGCTTATGACACTCACAGCATGGGCTATATCAGGTCGTGTACATAGCATGGCATACATGAGTTTCCCTATTGCAGAAGCATAAGGGATCTTGCTCATGCGTTCTATTTTTCTCAGGTGTGCTGGGCACATTTCTTGGAAAGATGAATACCATGTCTGAAGGGTATTAATCCCTCTTAAGTTTTCCATACTAAACCTCTTTAGTACTTTCTCTATGTACATCTTCTGTGAAAGTCCTAGCATCCTATTCGGTTTATCTCTATATACCTTAATTCCTAGAATAAAGGATGCTTCGCCTAGGTCATTCATGGAGAATTCCTTGGACAATCATAATTTGACTGTTGTCATCATAGGAACATCATTTCCAATAAGGAGGATGTCATCTACGTACAATACGAGGAACACAACAGCGCTCCCACTGACCCTTTTGAAAACATACGGTTTTTCTTCATTTTTGATGAAACCAAATATTTTGATCACATCATTGAAACGAGTGTTCCAGCTTCGAGATGCTTGCTTAAATTCATATATGGACCTTTGCAGCTTGCAAACCTTGTGATCAGTATCACTGGATGTGAAACCTAGTGGCTGTTTCATATAGATATCTTCCTCAAGATATCCATTTAAGAACGTCATTTTCATGTCCATTTGCCATATTTCATAATCGAAATAGGCTGCAACGGCAAGCAATGTGCAGATGGACTTTAGCATAGCTACTGAAAAAAAGGTATCCTGATAGTCAATGCCTTCGCGTTGACTATAACCTTTTGCACTAGTCTAGCCTTGAATGTTCTCCACATTTCCATCTGCACCAATCTTTCTCTTGAAGATCCATTTACACCCAATAGGTACTATACCTTCTGGTGGATCTACCAAGATCCAGACTTGGTTTGAGTGCATCGAGTCAATTTCTGACTGCATTCCCATCTGCACCAATCTTTCTCGGAGTTAATATCTGATATCGCCTCTAGCCATTTCTTGGAGTTAATATCTGATATCGCCTCATTATAGGTTTTGGGGTCATCACCATGAGCACCATTACCACGAGGAATGTTTCCTCTACTTCCTCTGAAATAATACCTAAGTATTTCTCAAGGAGATAGAAAACTCTTTCCGTATCTCGAGGTGGAGAGGTAGTTTCTTTATTTGGCTCAACCTGATTTTGGTTTCAATTGTCACTTAGCTTAGTTTGTACTTATGAGACTTTTCTCATCAAGCTTGATTTGGCCTTCTAATTGCCGCTATCTATGAATAAACGTTTTTTCGGAAAGATGGCATGTCGACTCAACAATCACATTGTGGTCTTCTAAATATAGAAATAGTATCCTAAAGGACTCTTTGGGATATCCTATGATCGAGCTCTGATAGACCTTACTCTTTATTATCCACTTGTTGTCTTTTTGAACATGAGCCGAACAACCTAAATTTCTAGATGACTCAGACTGAATTTCTTAACCATGCCATATCTCATACGGTTGTGGTAGGGACGATTTTTAGAGAGAACCCATCTCT